>PVIR01000524.1:70365-171795 GCA_004026965.1 Petromus typicus
ACTGGGTGTGGAGACCCACACCCAGCAGCAACCAGTACCACATACCACAGTGCCGGGCGTGGTGGCTCACGCCTGTAATCCCAGCACTCGGGAGGCAGAGGCAGGAGGATTGTGATGTGAGTTTGAGGCTGAGCTCAGGGCCAGCCTAAACCACAAAGCGAGACCCTGTCTCAAAAAAACCTAAAAAAAAAAAAAAAAAAAAAAAAGAAATCAACAGCAATAAAGTATTATAGTTGAAAGCACTTTGGCTCAAGCCAGACTATGTGGGTTGAAATCAGAGGTCCCCAACTTCCAGGCTGTGTGTCACTGGGCCAAGAACGTCACCTCCCTGGGTGTCAACTTTAGCACTTGTGACGTGGGTGGCTAATAGCTGCTAGCTCATGAAGAGCATGGCTCTAAGCTTATGGAGGAAAGCAAAGTTTGCACAATTTTAGGGACTTTAAGAGAAAGAATATTAAATTAGGACTATAAAATTAGGTCCTATGTGTGTGGTGTTCCTTTAGAATGATAACGCACAGAAGATAGGACATATCGTTGACCTGACAGACATCCTAGATGCCACACAGGGTTAGATGCCTATGATTAGTGAGGGAAACTTGAGTTTGTGGCCTCCTACACTTCTAAGTTGCAGCCCAGCTTTAAATATTATTTACATAGGGCCGGGGAGTTAGCTCAGTGGTTCCGGCGCCTGTCTTGCAAGCGCAAGGGCCTGGGTTCGATCCCTGGTAACCACATACCATACTGGGCGTGGAGACTCACACCCAGCAGCAAACAGTACCACATACCACGGTGCCGGGCGTGGTGGCTCACGCCTGTAATCCTAGCACTCAGTAGGCAGAGGCAGGAGGATTGCTTTGATGTGAGTTTGAGGCTGAGCTCAGGGCCAGCCTGAACCCCAAAGCGAGACCCTGTCTCAAAAAAAACCTAAAAAAAAAATTGTTTGCATACCATGTATAAGACCCTTGCATCATATCTTCAGCATTACTAAAAGATAATAATTTAAAAGTTAGATAAAAAATAATCAACCCATTATATGTTCTTAAGGGTTGTGGTGAGGATTGAGTGAGTTAATTCAGGTGAATCATTTGCACATAGGAAAAGATAAGGTACTGTGAGCTGTGTCTTACGCTCTGCACAGCTGGACGAAATGCCTAAGAAACACATCAAGGTCTCAGCATATCAGGTGAAGACAACAGGGCAGTAGAAGTGACACACCCAGCCAGGCTGGGTAGAGCCTGGCTGTGCTGACTGCCAAAGCTGGCCCTCTCAATAAACCCACTAGGAATAGGCTACTTTCATTTTGTTATTTAATTTGTTTAAGACTGATTTTGATTTGTAGGTTCTGGCATATAGACTGTATTCAGTACCTGCTGGTTATAATTCAGACATCTACTGTGGTGACAATTTCCAATTCTGGGAACTAGGTATTTTTTGTACTTGATATTTCTTCCAAATTCTCACCCGTAACCCTGTCTTTACGTTTGGGAAGAGAACAGAGAATCAAGACAACTTTTCCTTAACTCTACAAAATAAAGCCAGTAAAAGGTTTTGCAAGCTTCAAGCTCCTCTGTAATGCCTTTCTTCGGTATGCAGATGTGACTGCAGAAAAAGATTTGTAGAGCTGAATGGAGAAGAAGATGTTGTGGGAGAGAATTTCCAGATATTTACTCACTCCCAAACTAGCTCATTTGTTAGGGCTGGGGGAAAAAAAAAAGGGTAGGAGTCCTGGACAATGGGTGAAGAATTGTATGTGTGTTTGTGTTCTTAACTAGCGTCTTCTCAGAGTCTTGGTACTCCATCTTCTGGAAACCTTAAGCTTTAAACTTAACTTTAAACATAAGGTTAAAACTGTGGTCAGAAATGCCAGGACGCTTCTGCATCTGTGGAGCAGCAGGTCAATGCGGAAAGGTGGAGCTACAGAAGGACTAACTCTGTTTTCTTTTGGGGGAACTATCTATACTGCACCACTCATTTTCTTCCCCCAAGTTGGTCCATTTCCTGTGTTCTTCACAGGTAAAGAAAGAAAATGGGAGTAATATACCTATGGCCAGTTTTTCATTTGCTTTTTTGCCCCAAGTCTGCCTAGAAGTTGTTTAGAATTTTAGCCCAAGTTTGAAGCTTTTCTTCCATTATTAAGGTTTAAATAACACACCCCAAATTGCAAGTGGTTTGTAGCTGAACAACTTACAGTAATATTATCCTAAAAGAAGAGCAGAGGACATAGAATTATCTGAATGGAAATACTCTAGGACTAACACTTCTAAACTTGGTAATAAACCGCATTTCATGTGACTTTCCAACATCTAGCCTTGGTTTTGTTCCTGGTTCTTTAGCAGATCTCTGGGATAATAAACTGCTTAGTTGCCCTATTTCAGAATCCTCAGAAAAATGGATGCTGTCTGGTCAGTTAAGTCTTCAAGTTCTTCTGGAGTCGTAGGTCCAGAGATAGAGTACAAAGGCCTTGCAGCTGGCAAAATCTTGTCATCTTGTCCCTTCTCACATTCCTTCCCATCAGTGGACTGTGTTAGTCGGTTGCCTGTTACTGTAACAACTATCTGAGACAGTCAATTTTAAAAGAGGAAAGAGTTATTTTGGCTCATAGTATCAGAGGGAGCAGTCCATGATCGCTTGGTCACTTTGCTTGTAAGCCCGAGGTGAGGCAGCATATCATGAGAGAGGAGCACAGCAGAGCAATCAGCAGATACTTACCTTGTCTTTATGTTTTCATGAGTCTATTTCTTTTATTTTTTTCTTTTAATTAGATAGTATGGTCATTGATGGTATAGATCATAGCTTACACTTCTCAATAAACACTGTGGACATTTTCTGTTCTGATTCTGGAGAAATAAGCTAGAAGTAGAGAAATCTGTGGAAGCCACTGTGCACTGGGCCTTCAAGCAAGTTGATGGGTTGATGGAAGCTCTGAAGTTACTGTTATAGTAGTTTTTGCTATGAAGCTGGAAATCAGTTATTTCTCTGGCTCTACTTTCTACCCCTAGATTCCTATAAGGCAATGGAAAAAATACTCAAAAAGTGTAAAGAATCAGGAATTCTAACCAAAGACAATGATGCTGACATTGGTCTCAGTTCCACTTCCAAATCCAGCTGGCACCAGGAATCTGTCTGTACTGGGATGTTTTGGTCTTGGGTCAACCTGAGTTTAAACTTGGGTTGAACTGTAGCCATAGTGATCCCCTGAGACTTCAGGTAGTCATTTGAAAAATGAAAAACCAAATTCTCTTGTTCTCCTTAAAGCTTGCTTATTTTCTTTGAACATTTTTTTACAAAAGAAGAAATTTCAAAGAAAATACTTCAGGTCACCCAGAGAATCTAATACCTGAGAGGGGTGTGGCTCTGCTTCCAATCAAAATTCTTTTAAGTGCTCCCAGCCTATTCCACAATGTTAGGGAGGACATGGCTGGAGACAAACCTGCAGAATTTGTGAAGACCTTGCCTGGGATCTTTGTGAGGCCATCCTTGGTTTCCCATACACCTCAACTTGTGTTAGAAACCAGAATACAGCATCGTCCCAAGAACCGTTTGATTTCCATTTGCAGCTACGGTGGTTGTCAATCTAAATCCTGTACTATTTCTTTTTCTTTCTTTTTTTTTTTTTTTTTTTTGAGACAGAGTCTCACTTTGTAGTTCAGGTTGAACCTGAACTCACTATGTAGCCCAGGCGATTCTTGGACCTACAGCAATCTTCCTGCCTCTGCTTTCCGAATGCTGGGATTACAGATGTGAGTCACCACACCCGGCATTGTTGTATGTGGTTACTGGGGATTAAACTAGGGATCTTGCACTTGCAAGGCAGGCGCCAGAACCACTAAGCTAAATTCTGGCCCAGTCCTGTACTATTTCTCTGTTCAATTACATACAAAGCTGTCATGACTTCTAGTGTTAACTTATACATAAAAACATTATATATAGTTGTATTTATGCAAATATATATTTGTATACATATATTTGAGAGATAAAGGAAAAGATGGAATTAAAACATTTTATGTTATACTTTCAGTTTTGCGTTTTTTTGGGGGGGGTTTTGAGACAGGGTCTCGCTTTGTAGTTCAGGCTGGCCCTGAGCTCAGACTCAAACTCACATCGCAGCAATCCTCCTGCCTCTGCCTTCTGAGTGCTGGGATTATAGGCGTGAGCCACCACGCCTGGCACTGTGGTGTGTGGTACTGATTGCTGCTGGGGTGAGTCTCCATGCCCAGTATTGTACGTGGTTACCAGGGGATCAAACCCAGGCCCTTGTGCTTGCAAGATGGGCACCGGAGCCATTGTGCTAAATCCCCAGCCCTATGCTTTCAGTTTTTAAGATGCATATATATTTTCTATTCCATTATGGAAATAATATATAGTAATTTATTAGAAACTAAGTATAGAAAAATGTAAAGAAAAGCAATTCACCCATCCAAAACGAAGAGCCCTTTGAATTTTGTTGCACAAGCTACATAGAAAGACATGTATACTTAAAGAACAGCTGATTTAAAGTATAATGTTTTGTTGTTTAATATTTAAAAATATGTTTTACGTATATCTGTCAGAATCTGCTAGGTTGCACTTGGTAACATACAAGCCCCTTTATATGTTAAATAAGAAACATTTATTTCTTGCTTATACAAGTTGTCCATCTTGGATTGTCTGTGGAACAAGTATCCCACTGTGATCACCTGTGAACTTTGGCTTGATGCAGCAGGTATCATTCCAAACTCTGCTGATTACTGTACCAGAGGCAGAAGGCTGTTTGGCAGGATCAGATGTCCATATTTTAACTTGGCCCAGAAGTGACAGATGTTGTTTTCATTACTAGCTAGAGTAGTATCTGGCCCACCTACTCACAGGGGTCATCTTGGAAGAAACCTAGAAAAATATTTGGTGAACAGCATCAAAGCTCAGTAACATGAGCACTGGCTGATGTCAGTAAATATACATCCACATCCTTATTTTCAAAAGCTGTGTTGCAGCTGCGCAGTGTCTCATGATATATGTAGCCAACCCACTTTTAAGGATGTTTAAAGCTATTTCTAATTACAAAAAATTGTTTTAAAAGTCACAAAGAATTTTTCTACTGATTTTTACTGATTTCCTCTCATGATACTATTAAGTATTATATTAAATTTGACAACAAGTAGAATTTTTTTTTTTTTGAGACAGGATCTCACTTTTGTAGTTCAGGCTGGCCCTGAGTACAGTCTTGAATTTACAGCAATCCTCCTGCCTTTGCCTCTTGAGTTCTGGGATTACAGGCATGAGCCACCACACTGGCACAATGATATGTGGCTCTGATTGCTGGTGGGCATGAGTCACCACACCTGGCATTGTTGTACGTGGTTACTGGAAATTGAACCTGGGCCCTTATACTTGTAAGGCAAGCACCAGAACTACTGAGCTAAATTCCCAGCCCCACCAAGAAGAATTTTTAAACTAAAAGACATGAATACTGGTGTAAAATAAATACTGTAGTCACTTTAGAAAACAGTTTGGTGGTGTTTTGTTTTGTTTTTTGGTTTTGATTTTTTGAGAACGGTCTCCCTTTGTACCCCAGGCTGTTCTTGAACTCACAATGATCCTCCTGCCTCAGCCTCCCAAGTACTGGGATTATATGTATGTACTACTACACCTGGATCAAGTCAAAAATAAAATGAAAGAGTACACATCTTATTATGTATTCTTGTCATTTCATCTAGACTTCTCTTACAAATTAAAAGCCATCAAAGGACAAGGTAGCATGACTGTTTAAGTCAAGGGTCAGCCTAGTCTCAGAGGAATGAATTCAAATTCTGGCCCAGAAACCAGGACTGTGCTAACATGTCTAAACTACTTTTAAGAATGCATAGTCCTTCGGGTGAACTTGAATGCACTTTAACCCCTCATAGAAGCCCCTCCAGGATGCACTGCCAACCCTCTGTCGTGTCTCTTCTCTCCCTAGGTTGGACTCCGGGTCCCCAGGCAGCTCAGGCTGTTGCAGAGGCTGGTACGTATATCCCTGGCACATGTCAGCATCCACTCCCCTGTCTTCTGCTTGTTTGGAACCAGGTACCGATTTCTGTGCATGTCCTCCAGAGCTTGTAAGTTGTGTATAGAATTCTAACAGCAAAATAGCTGATTGCTTTATAACTTTACTTGAAGTAGCTGTTTCTTCCTTTCGAAGAAAAAACAACTTGATGATTTCGGTCGGACTATAAAAGGGCAAAGGATAGAGTTGTAAAGACTTCCTTCAAAAAAAATCTAAATATAACCTCTATTTATTTTTCATGACATCCTTACCTGGGAAATGAAGGCTTTGTCATTGTGAAGTAACCAGCTAAAGCATCCAGAGAACATTCTTCTGTGTACTAACATGACCATGATGAGTGCCGGGCCGGCCCTTGGTGTGTTGGAAGCTTATAGATTGGAGCTGGGGCGAAGTTTAGAAGCCGCAAAAGGCTATGAGGTGTGATAGGAAAATACGGTCAACAAAGTATATTTTTTGCGGTCAAAGGCACACTGCCATTAATCCCCCTCAGAACACTCCTCTCCCTCACACACACTTATTCCATGTTCATGCAGTTTTCTGAAGCAGTTCCAGAGATCTGTCTGCTTTGATATCCTGAATTGATTTGAAACGTTTATTACCTTCCGTGGTCATTTTGACTTTGAGGAAGAGTCACAGGTGCCAGGTCCAGTGGACCCGTAATGTAATGTACTATTTCCACAAGCCTACTTTTCCAGTGGATGGCACTTGGCACGGCGCACTGGCCATGCCACAGAAGTGAGGGCTTTGAGAACTGCCTCAGACAGGGCGAGAACGATGGCACAAGTGTGTGTTTGAAGTGAGAGGGAATGTGTTGAGGGGCAAACACATGGCAATGTGTTTTTAGTGTAATAATTTAAAAAATATTTTATACATTCACTGTAAATTTTCATCATATAGTGTTTAAAAAATTTGTTCTTCCTTATTATTATGTGTGCAATGGATATCAAAATATGGGGACATTTAGGCTCTGGTGAGGTGTTTATATCCCTTTCCTATCCCTGGCAGGTATTTAAGTCAATTTATTTTTATGAGTGTCAGAATCATTACTATATTTGGACTGGGTGTTTCTTGTCTTTTCATACTTCTCTTCCTCCTCCTCCTTTTCTTTTTTGAACTGGGGATGGAACTCTGGACCTTGCACTTGCCAGGCAGGTGCATACCCTGAGCATGTCTTACAAAATTGCTGAGGCTGGACTTGGACTTGAACATGTCTTCCTCCTGCCTCGGCCTCCATGAGTGCTAGGATTGTAAATTTGTCCTAAGTGCTTTATGTACATAATTTAATTGTTCTTCTAACAGCTCTCTGCAGCATTTGACAGATAAGAGAATTGAGGCTCAGAAAGACGGAGTAACTTTTCCAAGATGACACAGTTGGTAAGAAATGGTAGAACCAGGATTGAAGCCCAGAGATCTGGAAGTTTCTGGGCCCTCGCTCTTAATGAATACACCAAACCGCCCTTTCAGTGATATGTATTCCACCCTACTTACTTTTACTTAAAAAATACTTGATCTGGTATACTTGTATCCATCATTTAAATGATGCCTAGTACTCTGTTATCAGACCATAATTTATAAAGCATTCTGCTACTGATGAAAGCTCAATTTGTTCCCAGTTTTTTTGCCCTATAAACAGTGCAAAAAAAAAAAAAAATCACCCTCTCTTCTGTGTATTATATCATTCAGTTTGTTTAATGCTATGGCTCAGAGTTTTAGTGAGAAGATTCAAAGTAGTATTTTTAAAATTTTGATAGATTTTGTTAGCTTCCTTTCTGAATACTATTACTCTTTTTTTTTTTTTTTTTTTTTGGTTTTTTGAGACAGGGTCTCACTTTGTAGTTCAGGCTGGCCCTGAGCTCAGCCTGAAACTCACATCAAAGCAATCCTCCTGCCTCTGCCTCCCAAGTGCTGGGATTACAGGTGTGAGCCACCATGCCCAGCACCGTGGTATGTGGTACTGGTTGCTGCTGGGCGTGAGTCTCCACCCCCAGTATGGTATGTGGCTACCGGGGATTGAACCCGGGTCCTTGTGCTTGCAAGACAGGTGCCGGAACCACTGAGCCAAATCCCCGGCCCAGAATACTATTATTCTTAATGCTATCATATTCCATTTCTCTCAGCAGTGATGACTATGCACATTCCTGCTAGCCATCATTACTCTTTTAGTTTAGTTTTTTTTTTTTTTTTGAGACAGGGTCTCAATTTGTAGTTCAGGCTGGTCTTCAACTTAGACTTGAACTCAGCAATCTCTCTCTCTCTCTCTCTCTCTCTCTATCCTGTGCTGAGATTACAAGCATAAGCCACCATGCCTGCGTTGTGAAATGTGGTTCTGATTGCTGGTGGATGTGAATCACCATGCCCGGCATTGTTGCATGTGGTTACCAGGGATTGAACTCAGGCCCTTGCACTTGCAAGGCAGGCGCCAGATCCACTGAGCTAAATCCCTGGCCCTGTAATTACTCTTTGATTTCCCAGTCTCTTAGATATGAAAGGACATCTGCTTGTTCATTTTGCTTGCGTTTCCCTAAGTATGTGCAGATTTGGATGTTTTTAAACAGATTTGTTAGGTCTTCACAGCAGTTCTCCTAATTGCTTTCATCAGGTTTCTTCCTCATCTTTCTATTGTTTTTATCACCCCAGTTGTTAGTTTATCAGAGATCTTTGCATATTTAAACACTTTGTCTTTGGAGGTAGAAGATTTCCTCTATAAATCTCTCATTTATCTTTTAACTTTGTTTGTGGTGTATTTGCTATATAAAAGGTTTAAGTTTCTAAGGAATAAACAAGTCTATCTTTTAGTTTTTAAGTTTTTGTTCTTGGTCATGAAGATTTTCTTCACTCCCTAGCTTAGCCTATTTATATGATCTTTTAGATTTTCTTAGATACCTCTTGGAATTTTCAAAAAGTCTCATATTTATGTTTATTATAATTTTTTTGGTACGGAAAATTGAATCCCTGGGGCCTCCACACTAAACTATATGGTCCCTAAGCAGCTCATGCTGGGCTCCCAGAGTGCCCGGATTATGGCCTGGCTGCTCTGTTGAAAACTTTTACATACACTTTGCTCCCTTTGTACCACAGCGATCTCTCTCTTCACAAGCATCAGGCTGTCTTGTGAAGACCCTCAGGACTCCGCGTCCCCCATAGGATGCAATCCAAGAACACAGGAGCCTTCCTGTGACCTGGCCGCGCCTGCGTCTGCAGTCTCAGTTGGCTGCATCAGTGTCCTGTCAGCGGTGCTGTCCCCACCTCTCACTCACTACAGCCATTTGAGCGGGCCGCGCCTCCCTTAATACACAGACGTGTGGTGACAGCCATGCAGTGTCTTTGTGTAAGACCAATGCGCACTATTTTTTTCCAACAGGGAGAAGAGTGAATGTTTTATCAATATCTTTGAACTCCCACACTCTAGGGGTTTCCTGTGTACCCTGAGGGGAGTGGAGATAAATGATTTCTGAGGTGGTAGAGAAATTCCAAAATTATGGTGCTTAAAAGAGTTAGGCCAGAGTGAGCTACCCGAAGGTTAATCTTGTGGGAGGAGGAACTGGGCCCTAGTGCTGGCAACTGTGTCCCGGACATTCCTCAGTCACATTTCCAGATGGCAGCGTGGGTAATTCGGGACATTGGGGTGGTTTGATTTTAAGTAACTCACATGAGTCATACAAAAACCTTTGGTCCCTCAGGCAGCTCATTAAGGCACTCCCTGCTGCAAACTACTTTTCCATCTGTCTTGCTTTTGTAGGAAAAAATAATGAAGAAATTACATTCTGTCACAGGAAGATTAGCTTTACGGCCCACTATTTTGTAGTTGACATCCCCAAATAAAATCATCACGTAAGTGGAAAACATGTTGGAGTTTTGAGAATTGTGTAGTGGGAAAAACTGAGGCAGCTGTTTTACGATGTCTTCATTTTAGGACACATTTTCAGGATCTGCTACGATGTGAAACCCTGGATTTGCTTTTAGGTGTCATTTTCCTGTTTTCTCTGCCTGTCCAACACACTGCTCGACAGGTGTCTCCACTCTAAGCAAACTGAGCAGCCCTTGTCCTGGGCTGGGCCCAGGATCATTTCTGCTTCCATGGCCTCCGTGTGCTTCGCATGTTCTTTTTGTTCTCCTTCATCACATACAAAGTCTCCATCTATTTTAGAACTTTTTCCTTATATTTTAAAGACCTCACTGACATCTTTCTCCTGGGATTTTGTTCCACTTATTTGGAGAATAATGAATTCAGCTTAGGGCCTCAGTGACAGTGGGCAAGTGCTGTACTGAGGAGTGGCTCCCCAAGCCTTTTGTCTGGAGTCTGGACGGTCTTGTAGTCACAGATTCTATCTATCTGCCATCTACCTGCTTACCTACGTACCTAGCATATCTACGTGGAGATATGTATATATCTCCCTTCCTGTATGTTTCCATATTGCTTTTTATAGTTTTTACACTTCTTGTTCTTTCTTTCCAGCTGTTTGGAAGTGCCTTGAGATAAGAAACCATGTGTGATACTTCTTCCCGAACCGGGATTAGTCTTTAGCACTGCCTAATAAACATGAGTTTATTATATTTCACTTTGGTGGAAATATATTTTTCTCTTTGAGTATTCAAGATTTAGATTAAATTTGATTCCATAAATGTTTTTAAGTTATTCTCTGTTCTGAGAGCTATGAATTAAAGGAGGAGGAGGAAGAAGAGGGGGAGGAGGAAGGGGAAGTGGAAGAAGAAGGGAAGAGAGGGAGGTAGAAGAAGGGAGAGGAAGGGGAAGAAAAAGAAGAGAGAGGAAGAAGAGCATTAGAGACATGGATTCTCTTTCCCATGTGATTGCAGCAGAGCAGGGGTTGCGGCAAGAGACTGGTAGCCGGAGCTGCGAAGGGTGTGTACGGAATCCATCCTAGCAGGTTCTAGACCATGAGTTTTGTAGCAAGAAGGCTGTGCTATGGACCATAAGGAGCAGCAGCAACTCCTGGGAAGGAGTAACTGGGGAGAAGCAGCAAAACTAAAATAACTTTTTGTAACTTTTCTGCTTGTCTGTTGGGCCTATAAACTACAGTCCATATTCTTGATGTAATATTGTGAAGGTCTACTATATCCATGATCTTAACTATAGCCATAAGAGAATACTGTAATAGACTTAAGTGTTTTGCCAAGTGTCTTCTAACTTAAACATTTTAAATTCAACAAAACTATTTATCTTGTAAAAATAAATCAACATGACATAAAAATAGTCTCAGTGTACCAAGGGACGGTTTTTAATTATTTTAAAAATAGTGCTGGGTAAGAACTGTGCACTGGAGAAGCTAAATTTTATTTGGCATGCCATGTAGCTAGAGTTACAAACTTCTGTTGAACTAAGATAGAAACTTAATGAGTAAGCCCTCTTCCCCCAAGTGACCCTCTTTTATGTAAAATAGTTATGTGATAAGTTGACAGAAAACTTTTTGATAAGTGTCAGAACATCACATGCAGAACAGATTCAGCTTAATTGCCTTTCTTCAACATTAACAGTTTAATGGGAAATAAATGAGGTTCCTAAGTAGATTTTGAATCAGCAACAAAGACAGAGTTATATTTTGTAAATTTTTGGAGTTCTGCATTTTATTGGTTATCTAATGTTTATCAGTCCTGGCTGGCCAGGGTGCCTCTGGAATCCTGTTTTGTGAAGGACAGGCTGGGGAATCAGCGACTTTTGACAAGCATCCTGGATTTACTACCCTCTGTCTGCCTGACCTGGCTACGTCACAGAGTAAGTGACTTTAACCTACACTGGTGAAAAGGCAATCTGACTTCAGAATTTTTTTTCAATATTGTCTTTATAATTTATTCTGTAACTTCTTCCAAAAAGATTTCAGGGGCACTTTTCATCTGAACAAGTCTAGTTTATAAAACTTAACAAATAATATATCAATAGTTTATTTTTTTCAATTAGTAAAAGCACTTCATCTGCTTCTTATGTTTGCTTATATCATGCTTTACAAAGTTCTGAAGTTCAGAATATCAAAATGTAAGAAGGCTGGGCTACTTGCTTATAAACATTTTTTGCAGCCAAGCGTCATCTAGTCTTATAAAATGTCTACAGTTTAGAAGCAGCACAAGTCTGAAATAACTAATAAAATGATTGAATTCCATTTGAGGACAAGTCACACTCAATGAGGGCTACAAACTCAAATGTCGACAGAGACTGAGCATGTGGACCTAGTTTTACTACTACATAAAAAACTTTTTCAAAACTCAGTGCCTAAAGCAACAGCCATTTTACAATATGATTGTGTGGGGTAGAAGTTTGGGCAGTGGTTCTCCTGGCCAAGGATGTCCCTGTGGGCTGCTGTGGTATTCAGCATGTGGAGGGGCTGATCTGGGGGTTCGGGACAGCTTTCTGCTGTGCTGGGCTCCCAGACAGGGTTGGCTGGAGCTGTGTTGAGGGTCCACACTGGGCCTGTCTAGCAGGCAGTGTCAGGTGTCCCGCATGTGATTCAGGACCCGGACAAAGAGTGTTCCAGGGGACCTGGACGGAGAACTTCTCACACCCGGTCTCACAATCCCAAACATCGTTTCTAGTGCATTCTCTAGATGAGGCACACCCTGGGGACTCAAGGGGGAGTGAACTAAAGTGCAGCTCACAGTGGGAAGAGAAGCAAAACATTTAAAACACTATTTAAAAATGTTTTTCCTTTAATTTATACATTAATAATTAATTAATATATTTATATATGATGAAATATAGTTATATATTAATTATTTTAATTTATATATAATTTCATATGATATATGTGTGTATATATGTATATATAAAGTTTTACTCTTAATGCAGAGGAGTACAGTATCTATTTATGGAAGAATGTACAAAAAACCTGTTAAGTATTATCTCTGAGGAATGAAACTGTGCCTCTAGGATGGGGGAGACTCTTTTCATTTCACTTCACTATAATTCTGAATTGTGACCATGTGTGTATATGACTTGGCAATATTCTGTGAACTAGTTAATATGTAAATAAATCAGAGAAAAATAAAGGTCACATTTCCCTAGTCCACAGGATTCTCTTTAGCATTGATTATTATTTCCTGTCTAATGTCTGTCAGCAGGTCAGAACTGTGTGCAGCATTTTTTAGATTTCTCACAAGTACACAAGAGCACAACGGTGGACCGTTTTTTGTGCATCAGCTCAGACTTGAAGATAAAATAATATATTTAATTATGTATAATTAATGAAGAAAATCTGTTTCTAGAAGTAACACAGATCAAAGTCAAAACTTCACTTCAAATCGTGGTTTAGTCCTCCTGGGCTCTCTTTCTGAAAGATAATGAGCTACAAGGTTTAATTTTTTAAAAACCTACCAGTTTGTTATGCTGTTGGACCATGACTGGTGCCATTCTTGGCCTAATCCTCCTGGTCTTCACTGAAACGTATTAACATTGTCAATGAGATCATTAACAAAAGCATTTGGTTAAAGTACATATGGAATCTCTTTAATCCCAAATCGTTTCTGGGGAGAGACAGATTTTGTCCTAAAGATCATCTTGTTGAGTTATTTTAAGTTCTCAAACTTGAACACACGTTGCAGTCACTTTGATGGTATATTAAACACAGACCCGTCTTCCACGTTTCTGTTCTGTGGGCCAAGGTAGGGACCGAGCACCTGCCTCTCTGACAAATGTCTGGGTGACTGTGTGCTTCGGGTTCACACTTTGAGAACCACTATTTTGACCTAACTCTGCTTCTGGAGACTTTCTTTTCCTCTTTAGGTAAAAGTCTTTCAAGTGTGCTATTTTTATTATTTAAAACTTCATCATATACTGGACTCTGTGTGCTTTTCTATTACAACTTTCTAAGAAGAACACAGCCCCTCCACATGCTGAATACCACAGCAGCCCACAGGGACATCCTTGGCCAGGAGAACCACTGCCCAAACTTCTGCCCCACACAGTCATATTGTAAAATGGCTGTTGCTTTTCCTTCATAACATTTGGGTCTGTTTTTCAGTTCCCAGAAGGAGGAGTACAGGAAACCTGTCAGCTTAGTCACACACTCACGTAGGGACTTGGAACGATCTCCCTTTATTTGGTGTCTTGTCTCTCTCCTACCCTGTGGTTCTTCTGAACCCACAGCTTGCAATTTCTCTTTCTCTGAATTCTTTCCTGTTCAATATCCTTTAGCCCTTTCTAAGAGGAACAGCTTTCTATTTTCTTAGAAAATAAAAGTAAATTTTTATTATTTAAAACTTCATCATATACTGGACTCTGTGTGCTTTTCTATTACAACTTTCTATTACCCTTAACATTCTCCCTAAGTGGGAGAACTTTCTTTAACTTTTTTGGGGTCACTAAGCTCAATGTTCTGCCACAAACAGCCCCAAAGCTGAATACCAAACACCCTTGCACCAGCCACCCGCTGTTCTCTGTTGCATGGCTCTGGTCCACAGAGCTCATCTTCTTGTGGGCATTTGAGAAGAGGCTGAGACACACTTTATCTTCCTATCTATTTTGACTCCTTTGAGTTTCTTGTGGTTTGCTGTGCTGAGTGCGAAGTGACCTGAAGGTTTCAAGTGACTACTACTGTAAACAGAATAACCCTCCTTGATGACACATTGGATATAGGTGTGTGGTCAACACTTATGGAACATCTGCTCTTTGACAAAGATCAGCCTTGGACTTGGGCATGTGGAGATGAACAGTCTGTCCACACAGACCTGTTGTCAGCTTCACACACTGGTGGAAAGTTTGAACTCGGAACAGAGGGCTTTGGGTTTGGATACTCCTGCATTACACACTGGCCTGGGCCAGTGTGTGCCTTCACTAACCCTGATATGCTGCCATCTGTGAGATGAGACTAAAATACCTGTTTTCCACGTCTGCCCGAGACTCTAGTGCAGCCAACCCTGCCTTGTCTTAGTGACTTGGATTTCAAGATCATTTCCTTTATGGGAAAAGACCTGCATCTATACCTAAATGTTTGACTCCTGCTTCCATGCATCACTGACAGCTCTGTATCTTTTTAATTTCAACAGAAAACCAAGCCCTTGATGGCAGAATTCTCGGTGAAGTCCACCATTATTTCTCGGTATGCCTTCAGCACCATCTCCTGCAAAATGCTGAACAGAGCTTCTGAGGACCAGGATTTTGAGTTCCAGATGAGGATTCCAGCTGCAGCTTTTATCACTAACTTCACCATGTAGGTGTGACGCCGATAGAAGAGAGATTTCTGTGTGGGTGGTTAGAGTGGGCCTAAGATGATGTGAGGACTATGGATCTCTATACATGGATCTGAAGGTTCCTTTCTTCCTTCTTTCCTTCCTCCCCTTTTCTCATTTTTTCCTCCTTTCCATTCTCTCTTCTTCTCTTCCTGTAGTCTCTCTTCTTTCCTTTCCTTTTTCTTTTCTGGCTCAGTCAAATCAAAAAGTTGCTTTGCTCCAGAAATTCCAGTGGAAAGAAATAGTCAATAAGTTAGTAAAAGGGGTCATTATAGACAGTAGTAAATGTTGCAATATAAGTCCCAGAGGATCTTTATAGTAGGGAAATCAAGGAAGTAGCTTAGAGGACCTGAACAGATAGCATGAAATCCTTGATATCCTAGATTGAATATATGTCCTCTTTTTCTGGTCCAAGAGATACATACACAGAACGATGTGGGTGTTTGTAATTTTTGGTATGGCCAGGATTCAAGTTGAAGGATCTTCATGGAAGTTTGAACACATCTTGTGATTTTTCTCCCAGAGAATCACAGAGGTGCTTGGGCTGGGTCTAACCATTTGGACCTGTTAAAAATTGCCCCAGAATGAAAGAAGTGATTCAAGCTGGTGCCCTAATCTGGAATGCATTCTGTCAGCATACCCAAGGGAAATAAAAATATTTTCTTGGGTTGCCATGGTTTTGAGGTCCATGTTTGAATTTGTCTTGGAGCCGCATGCTGTTAACACAGCTGTCTCTTGGGTTTCAGGCTTATTGGAGACAAGGTATATCAGGGTGAAATTACAGAAAGAGAAAAGAAGAATGGTGATCGGGTAAAGGAAAAAAGGAATAAAACCACAGAAGACAATGGGTAAGTATTGTTTAGTTAAGAAATTAAAATTCAATGAAGCAGATTGTCCTACTTTCTACCCTTTTACCTACCTAGATTTTTCTTTCCTCCAAATATTTTTATTTTTGATCACAATAATAAATATTTAATTAACCATATAGTAGATAAACATTTATAGTAAAAGAAAATTTTACTATGCTTGTTGTTTTGTTCTTATTTCATATAAATACTTGCTTCTAATATTTCTAGTTTTCTTTGTAATTACCTAACTTGTGTGATAATATTGCTTTTTCTTGATTTCTTAATAAAAATTAGATATTATCTGTTGAACTCTTTTCTGTGAAAGAATAGGATTTAGCAAATTTATTTTAATTCTTTCTCTGTGTTCTAAATTTTTATATTGTTTTATTTCTTCCATCAACAAAATATTTAGAATGCATTATCCCTGCTCTCTGAAGTGATAATATTCAACCTTTCACTCCAGCTGTGTAAATCTTTTGTAATGTAGTCATTTGTTTGCATTATCAAAATTACTAATATTAAATTCTAGTCTGTAATCATCCTTACATTATTTGTCTCTAACTTAAATCCAAACATTTAAAAATCAATAAATGATATTTGTTCTCTATTTAATGCTGTGTAAATCACACTAACATGTACCAGTCTAAGACAGAGGTCTCCATTCGCTCTGCAGAAAATTGACCTGCAGAGTTGTGTGAACTCATAAACCTGATTTTGTTCTTTAATAAAAGAGCAGAGTTTTGAGAAGGCTGGTTCTCTAAAGTCACAGACCATCACAAAGCTGCTGTTAGGGGAATGAAACTCTTGCCTGGAAGTCTGGAACCACGAAGAAAGTCAGAGGAAGCCCAGAGTTTCAGATAAGAGGTCTGCAGGCACAACATTCCACATTTATCTTAATGCTACAGTCGCCAAGGACACAGAGCCCTAAGTCTTCCTCAAGGTGCAGGCAACATTCACGGCTGTGCACACAGCCCCGCTTTGCTCCGAGCCTGTCCAAACACTGCTCCCTCAAACTTACAATTTACCTACCCTCTGCCCTTCCCCCAGCCCTATGATGGCCCTGTCTCTTCCTTTGTTTGGCACGATGCCTCACAGTGCCTCTGGCATGAGGACTTCTCACTGGAGCTAATGGTTAAAACTTCACTTTGTTGAACTACAGCTGTATCCCAAGTTGTCTGCATTGAAATTGTTCAGAATTGTGCTGCAATTTAGTTGAGTTGGATCAAAACATACTTAATTTTTCTTGGAATTTTCAACTACCTTTCTTTTTCCTTTTGGAATAGAATTTAATTTTCTCACTATTAATGTCTAGCAAGATACGTAATTCCTTTGAAATGGGGGCAGGAGGAAAGCTATAATGAAGTTTGTGGGGGTGGTGACAGCCACATCACCCAGATGCCTGGCCCACAGCAACTGAAAGATGTCATGGAGGGGGAGCCGTTCCCAGTTCAGAGCTGTTAGGACCTGATGCTAAGGATGGGACTCTCTGGACCATCCAATGCCGTTGCTGTTTATAGCCTGCTGCAAACAGTTACCTTTTTCTTTTCTTCTGCTTTTGCTTTGCTGTTTATTGTATTCCATAATGGGTTTAGCTGTCAGTTCTCTCTCATTCATTGGTCTGATGAAGCTTTTCCATCCTAACATTTGGGTCTGTTTTTCAGTTCCCAGAAGGAGGAGTACAGGAAACCTGTCAGCTTAGTCACATGCTCACGTAGGGACTTGGAACGATCTCCCTTTATTTGGTGCCCTGTCTCTCTCCTACCCTGTGGTTCTCCTGAACCCACAGCCTGCAGTTTCTCTGAGGTTTCTTCCAACAATTGGGTTCTCTCTGGTGCTGCAGCCTTGTGCAGCGTGTTCTGAGCTGTAGAGATCTTTCTCCAGGAAATCCCTTGTCTTCAGAAATTCTGAAATGTCTTACAAGCTAAGGGTCACCCTCCCCCTTGATCTTTGGGTGGTCAGTCTGTCATTTTGCTTTGGAGAACCCTCACTCCAAGGACGGAAAGCATTTGGAATAGTGGGTGTTTTCATAAGTGTTCTTTCCTCTTTAGACACACCTGCTAGATTTTACCAGGGAGAGGCAGGAGGCCCAGTGGTCTCTGAATTCTTTCCTGTTCAATATCCTTCAGCCCTTGGTAACCTTCGTCTAGCACTGATCTTTGCTATTTCTGAAACTAACTTTTTATTTTCCTTTCTAAGAATGCACCTGCAGGGCCCACTGGTCTTCCGTGCACTCTGGGGTGTGGCAGGGGTCTGAGGGGATCCAGGAGCTGGGCTTTCCTTATTCTGAGCCCTGTGGTATCTCCTTTTGCCCTGTTGACAGGGAGGAGGACACTGACACCTTCAGAGTGTCTCTGGTGATTCCCAGCAAAGACAAGGCCGCCTTCCTCCTGAGTTACGAGGAGCTTCTGCAGAGGCGCCTGGGCAAGTACGAGCACATCGTCAGCGTGCGGCCGCAGCAGCTGGTCGGGAGGCTCACGGTGGAGGTGACGGTCCTGGAGAGGTCGGGCATCGCTGGCCTGGAGGTGCTGCCCCTGCGCAATGGCCGGCAGAAGGGCGGCACCAGGGCCGAAGGTGAGTCCAGCGCGGGAGCTCGGAGCTGCGCTGTCCGGAGCTGCAACTGGGCTATGGAGAAACCTTGAGCAGAAATGGCATCCTTCAACAAAGGCTTTGGGGTTTTGTGGAAATTGGAAAAACAGCAGTAGAGCAAAATGTCCCATACAATCTTATTTTTAAAGAGCTAGATCTAGCAAGAGATTGAAAAAAAAGTTTTACATTTTTTGAAACAGAAATTCTGCTCTAGGGAATCTGTTGAGGTGAAGCACTTAAATATTGTGAGTGTTATAAACAGGAACCTGCCTGATTATTTGTGCGTAGTAAAAACTTTCCGTCATCTTAAATATTCAACCGTGTGAAAGACATAAGTTAAGTACACTGATAAAAACAATTTGTGTGATCAGAAAAAAAGCAAAATTGTACATACACTATAATGTCAAATATGTTAACTATGTTAAAAACAAAATTGGTAAAAGATTAAAAAATATGAAATAGTTATATTATGGGAATGGATGGAATTTCAGGGTTGCTTTCTAAAAATCTGCTTTTTAACATTCAACAGTGTTATAGTCTTTTTGTGTGTGTGTAGTGCTGTGGGTTGAACTCAGGGTCTCACATATACTAGGCAACCACTCCACCACTGAATTATGTTCCAAGCACCTTTTACTTAAATGAAAAATGAAAAATGTGTACTATAGATTTGATTTAAAATACAGATATTTCGATTTGTTAGCAAGATCACTGAGCTTAGGTTTTTCTCAAATTCTGATAATTAAAATAGGATTCCACTTATCAAAATGATTATGAAAACTTCAATGTGGTCTAATTTTAATCACTATTATTTTTGACTAATAGTTTATATTAACTGTTTTCTTGTGTTGTACTCTATACTTAATATTACCAGTATGTTTAATGTTAAACGAATGATGAGTCAGATATATTAAACATTGTACCAGGATTGGAATGACAAGATTTCAGTTAATTGTAATATTGCAGCCAAGGAAATGCTAAATGATAATGAAATCAGTGAAAAGGGGACTGAGATTTTAGAGTAGGCTTCTTGGACAAAGGTGTATATATGACCTGAGGACTGGAAGGAGAGGAGTGACTAGACAAGTGGAATAGGAGAGTGTGGGTATTTAATATAAGGCAAAAACATGTAAGTCTTGGAATACAGAAAAACAAACAGTATGGAAGAAATGCTGTGCACTCTAGCACATGGTTTAGTTAATGACTGCGTGTGAGAAGTTGTCCATCCACGAAGGCTGAGTGTCCCGGCCTCTTGGTAGACTCAAATCCTTTGCTACATGTTGACTACAAATGCTGATCTTGACATCTGCAAACCAGATTCAACTGAGAAGACAGAACCGTTGCCAAGGGTTCTGCTTTCAGACACGACATGAGGTACAGCTCACCGTTCTCCAACGATGTTGATGGTAGTTCTGTGGTTAATGGATTTCAGTTCAATATTGACCATAACCTAGAAAGAAGTTACTCCATCTAAGACCAGTGACATATCTATAAAGTGGAGGATCTCTGTCTCATGAGGTCATGGGGGAGTATTAGTGGCCCAGATTAGAGCTTAAAAATTGCAGAGTATTATTATTATTTTTATCATTTGACGACCACCCAGGAGAGTGTTGTAAGATCACAGGGCCTTTGAAGGCAAGTCTGCTTTACATTCATTTCTCTGTGGGATTTAATCCAACCTCTTTTAAATGGTCCACCTCTAGTTGTCTTCAAATGAAACACATACACATACACTGGAGAATACTTTAAAATTTCATTTCTGTCTAATCATAATCTACATGGAAATTTTCCCATGCAAAACTGTAGGAAAGTAGTATTTTTTCCAGGGGAAGAAAGCTCAGTTGGAGTTGGCAGGACCTCAAGTGGGGGACAGTGTCTGGGATGAACACAGGGGTTGTAGTCCACTTAATGGAATTCGTGGGCTTTGCCTGGTTTTCAGAACCACTGTTGGTTGGTTCTACAGAGCTGTGTGCATGTTGCGGTGTGTTTGTGGGTTTTATGCTTGGATTACAGTTGTTAGCTGCAAAGCTGCCTTCTGTTTATGTTCAGAGCTTGTTACTGTCTCAGAGGAATTTTTCCAGACCATTGATCTCCTGGGATCTGGCTAGCTTTTTAAAAATTGTTTTCCTAACTCTTTGTACTCAAGCAGATCCTTTGCTTTCCAGAACGTGGAGATGTCACAAGCATTTCCCAGAACCAGGTGCAATGGATTAATTCTCTCTCTGCTGCTGCTCATTTCCATCTTTCCTGGCTCAGCTGGTATTCCTGCAAAATGGTAGCCTCAGCAGTGTGCAACGCATGATGTTGTGATTTTGTCTGGACACCCGGGGATGTTTCCAAAATAAATGCAGGGTAGAGATCAAACTAGAGTTGGGCTTGCATCAGCTCATGCACTGTATCTGTGTGTGGAAGCCCCAGGGCAGGACATTCCCCGGATACATCTGGCTGGGGTTAAGAAATCAGGCTTCTGCCATTTGTCTAAGCATATCTCTGACCCCTGGAACCACTTTCATCTTGAGGGAGGCAATTCTGAATAAGGGTCACTGTGTTTTAGGTGCTAGACTAAGCATTTTGCCTAAAGTGTTATTTCTTTCCATCTTTCTGACAACTCTCTTAGATAATATTTTTAATCTTTATTTTATTTATGAAGAAACCTAAGTTTGCTGAGATTCAGATATAAGGGCAGCATCTCATGTCTATTTATTACAAAATGTAAGAGTAGACCTATCTAAATCCAAGTTCAGGCCCTTAATCATTGTACCTTTTCATTAAACAGAAGATTTCAAATTGTATGAGTTCAAATTCTAAGTTTTTCATAGTTAAATATAAAAGTAAAATATAGGCTAATAATCAATATACTCTATTTCTACCTCAGTTAACTTGCATGGTGGGTCAGAATTGGACCCGTATCTATTGACTCCTTTCCAGTGTAAAAGTCAATCTTGTGAGATGTACCCTGGAAGCTAAAGCACTATGATTTCTAGATTATTAAAACAGTAAACATGTAGATGGTGTAGAATCTAAGGGCTTACAGACTGGTAAAGACAAGAATCACTGTTCTGTCCTCCTGCCATCCACTCTTCTCATCCTTCTTCTTTGAAATACTCTGATGCATTATGGGTTCAGTGGAGCAGAACATGGCCACACATCACTTACAGACCGGAAATGTCCTGAGATCCATCTTTAAGCTGTTTGTCGTTGTCCCAACATCAGAGAGCATCCTTGCACAACCAAGAGATGCAATGTCGAAGGAATGTGTGAGGCTGCTTCCAGATCAACACAGCATACTGTATACAGTGAAAGTCCTTTTACGAGTAGGAGGAATACACTCCAAAATAATGGCAAGTGCAGATTGGTTCATAAGCCAAAAGCATGATCATTTTCACTATCAAGTAGTATGTACCATGTATAATTGTGTGAGGGGTGATAAAAATACAGTAAATGTTTATTTAAATTTTATTGCAGTAAAACCTGCATTTTCATGAATAGTCTTCAAAATGCTTCACCTCACTTTGAACACAATAATCCCGTCATTATTGCTATTTTTGGAAGCAGTTCTGGGCACCGTCCTTCATGAGTGTCTTTATGAACTGTGATTAATGGTACAGTGAAGGCTGCTACTGAGTGCCACCTGATGGAGAGGCGGGCTCCTGAAAATATTGCGTGCATCCTCATCCACCTTATTCCCCAGACCCACCACCATGCGACTTCCGGCTCTTCTTCAGGTCGAAATGACCATGAGAGCTAAATGTGTTGAACTGATTCAGAATAGCAAAGCAGCCAGGATAGTGCAACTAGACACTCACGAGAGAAGACATCCACAAATGCTGGGGAAGTGACAAGGACAATGGGAATAAATGCGTTCACAGCAAATGGGAGTGTTTTAAGGGAGATTAATAGCAAGATATTTGCCACCGCCGTCTTCCATCGCACCTGTCTTAGGCGGTACAGTAGGTGCATGTCCACATCAGCATCAACACCAGCCATGAGGAATGAGCTGTACTCGACATCCTGACAGCTCCACTTCCCAAGGTGATAGGAATGTTTCAGTCCCGTTATGATTGTTACAGAGCCATCATAAAGGTGGCCCATCACGGGCCAGAATTTCATTGCACAGCACAGTCTGTATCTGAAATGAAGCGTTTCCTCAAATGTGATGAGGATATATGATCTGTAGACACACACTGGGACAGATGTTCCAGCTGTGCTAGTGGAACAAGGCTGGCTACTCCACTGTCTATGTTGTGATTTTATCTTATTACTTCCTGACTCACACATGGCACTTAAATTACTGTTTGGGCCCTGGTTCTGATTGTTTTTGCTAGAAAATTTTCATTTTTGACAAAGTCTTTGATGAGTAGTGGTAAGATAAAATGAGAAATGAGATACTGACCCTTCTAAAGTACAACTCTAACTTTCCCTCAGTGACTCTCAAACCTGAACATATCCAAGAGTAACCTGGGAAGGTAGGAAAAGAAATGCGAATGGCTGATTCCTAAACCAGATAAGTAACTGGAATGGATTGGGGAGGGGCTCAGGGAGCCATGTTTTAGGCTATACTATTCTATAAATTTCTATGAATTGCTTTATCAATTTATAAGTTCCTCTACATTTTAAAGCTATTCAGAATGTTAAAGAATAATGCTCTAAATGGGAGTATTGACATCCTGACAATTGCCACTATTTTTTTGCGTATGGCTTTATTCTTTATATTCCTTGGTTTTTTCCTTCTTTTTTAAAAGTAACTTTATTGGTATATTTTATATATACATTATGATCACATTGAACACTGAGAATTTGTACCTGTACATGACACATCTGGATTCTCACTTTTTCCCATTCCCCTGCCCTCCCTACTCTCCTCCACCCCCCACATACATAAACTTTGTTTCTTTTTATTTTACTATCACATTTTTTCTTTCTCTTCTTTACTTCCCCTACCCACTTTTCCATTTCTTTGGAATATTTTCTTCCTACTTCATAATATCTATCATACTATATTCCTTGTTTTCTAAATGATATTTTTATTGAAGTTTGATATCCATATTATGAAATTTACACATTGTAAGTGACCAACTCCATGCTCTGTGGTGTCTTTGCTGAACTGAGACCATCATCAGAACCCAGTTTTAGAACCGGGTTCTAAATTTATATCACCCTAGAAACATCTCTGAACCTGTTTGCAATCAGTCACTCCTTGTCCCAGAGCCCTAGGCAACCACTGATCCACTTTGCATCCTTTGGATTTCTGACTGTTATTTTTTCAGAGCGCCCCAGGTGCCAATATAAATTAGAATCCTATGTCAGGTTTCTGACCTAAATAATCAGCTTTAAAATTAATTTAATTCTATGGAGTCCTCAGAATACCTGACTTTAGATTGTTATTAAAATGTACATTGTTCCTCCTTTCCAAATGGTGTTTACCTTAAGATGAAAGTCAGTGTAGAATTGCATACACAATAGAAATAACATTTTCCTGCATCCAAGCTACTGCTCAGTGTGGGAACTTGAGAGGGAGAATGTCCAACATGACATCCCAGTGGGGCGGGTGTAGTCTTTGTAATTCAGCTCAGTTTACTATGTTCGGTGTCCTGTTGGTAACCTTCTCATTACTGGGAC
Organism: Petromus typicus; assembly: GCA_004026965.1. Lineage (NCBI taxonomy): Eukaryota > Metazoa > Chordata > Mammalia > Rodentia > Petromuridae > Petromus > Petromus typicus. The sequence continues at coordinate 94,612 of PVIR01000524.1, forward strand.
AAAATACCTGACATCCACAAGTTGAAGCAGGAGAGGTTTATTTTAGTTCACAGTTTATAGAAACTCATTCCTTAGTCAGCTGGCTCCAAAGCAGGACTGCATGGCAGAGAAAGTGTCCATGGCATGGCTGGTGGGAAGCAGCAAGATTTCCTTCTTATTTTCCTCTTTATTCCATCCATTCTGCAAGGCTAGGCAGTGCCACCCACACTTGGGGTGCTCTCCCCTCTTCAGTAAATCCATCGTCCACCCAGAACTGTGCTTAACCAATTATTTAGTAGACCGATTTAGTAACATGCACCTGTGATCCACACAGCCACACTTCTGAGGTCACATGGCTCTGGAGGAGCATTAGGATGTAAATTAGAACATGTTTTTGTCTTGGAAAAGACAAATATGATCATTTAGGACAGTTCTGGGAACAGGAAGGAGCTTCTCTTATTTACTCTTTCCACCGTGACTCCGTGGACTTGCAGGAACTGCTCCTCACCAGTCACCCTAACTCTCGCTCTCCTACGCTGAGCCTCCTGTGTTCCTTCAAGTCTGGCTCAGTGTCGGCCTTGATCCTTGGCATTTTAAACAGCTCTAACAGCATAGTTTTCCCCAGACTTCTATGGACATTATTAGAATTACATAGGTGCTTTCATAAATCTATTGTTCAAAGTTCACTCATGCCAAATAAATCAGAATTATTGTGGATAGAAACCAGGTGTTAGTACTTTTAAAAGGCTTGTAACACTAGCTATATTCTCTCCCCATCTGGCTTACCACAGGGGAGGGCTTCACACTCACGAGTTTGAGATAAAGGCTGTGGTGTGGCTCGGAGGTCGGTGGTCGAGCGCTTGCCTAGCATGTGTGAGCCCCTGGGTTCAGTCTCTATCCCAGACAAACAACCTCAAATAAACAAAACCATACAAAAAAGCCAGAGTAAAACTTTAAAAAATTCTAAAAAGGTAGCTGCAAAAATGGAAACAAATATTTACAAAACATATATCTGATAAGATCCTGGTATTCAAAATATACAAAGAACTTTTATAGTTCAACCACAAAAGGATAAATTGCTCAATTAAAATATGAGTGAAGAACATAAACAGATATTCTTCCAAAGAAAAGAGAAAAATGGCCAGTAAATACTTAAAAAGTACTAAAAACCATGAATTATGATGGGAATGTGGCTCTACTCCAACTAGAATGATTACTGTAGGAAAAAGAAAAAAATGGAAATCACCATATTGGTAAAGATATTGATTATACATTGTTGATGAAATATGAACTTCTGCAGTTTCTAGGCAAAACATTTGAGGTTCCTCAGAAAGTTAAACCCGATTATCCAGCAATCCCTCTAGGTACAGAACCCCAAAGAGTTGAAAACAGACACTGAAGTACTGTCTGTGCACAGATATGTGCACCGCAGGGACATTCACTGTAGCCCATGGACACATGTACAGATGAACACAATGTGCCACATGCACCGAAGGGAATGTCAGTCAAGCATGCAATGGAAGGAAGCATGAATTCTCTTTTCAACAAGAGTTGACCACCCCAAAGGGCCACAGATTATATAATTCCATTTACCAGAAACTTCCAGAATAGGCAAATCCATAGAGACAAAAAGCAGAGTGATGGATTCACAGGAGCGCAAGGAGGTAGGCATCAGAAATGACAGCCTAATGTGACAGAGTTGCTTTGCAGGTGGTAAAGATGTTTTGGAACTTAATGGAGGTTGTTGCTGCATAACAAAGTGAATGTATTGAATTCCACTAATTTGTTCATTTTAAAATGGTTGATTTAACTTTCTGTGAGTTTTACATCTTCTTTTTTTTAAATGACACTCTAGGTGGGTGGATTCCAACTCCTCCCATGGTTTTAGAATCAAGTCTGCCATGTTCTCTAGCACTTAGCCGTGGGTCTTCATGTGCCACAGGAAGCCAAGGATAGGAGCACTCGGTTTGGGACTTGTAATCTCATTGATAATTATGTAAGTTTCCTATTCACTTTTGACTTTAAATCATCATGTCTCCCAAATCATCCTGTCATCACTGACTTCCATCCAGCCAGTCTCCCAAGGTGCCGGTGGTACAGGGGTGTGCCACCACACCAGGCTCTACTTCTGTCTTCCTAAATGAGTTAATGATCAGCAAGCACGTCCCACAAGACCAAGCAGTCTTTGACTTGAAACTAGCCTAGTGTTTTATATTTCAACAGATGCGTAATAAGGGGTTGAACAGAATGCGGTTCAAATTTCTATTTACAGTTTTCTTTACTCCCTTAACATTGTGATCAGTCAGGGATCATGAGGCTGTATTCTTAGGCCTCTGGGATGCAGAGTGCACAGATGCATAGAATATGTACTGTTCTATAAATATTTGTTCTAAACCAAGGGATTACTAACTGTTTGCAAAGAAAGGGCTAATAGGTTTTTCAATACTTTCCTTGGTTTTGTGCTGGTCTTGAATATAGTTTTTATTTGATAATGGAGGAGGAACTAGGGGACCAAGTTAATAATTCACCTTGGGTTTGAGAACATTTGTTCCAATAGTCTGGATGTCCCACCTCCCCCTTTGCTAGAGTTATTGGATAACATACAGGACGTCCCATTACATCTGAATTTCAGACCCACAATATGTGCCATACAAGATTTGGGACACACTGAAGAGCTATTCATTATTTATCTGAAATTCAAATGCAACTGGGCATCCTGCATTTTGATTTTCTAGATCTGGGAACTCTGCTTTATTAAAAAAGGCTGCATTGTGTGACTCACCACAGCCCCCAGTTTTACATTCTTCCCCCGGATCCAGTGCATTTCAGCAGCTGGCAGGGCATGGCCCTGGTTGGCCTCTGAAACCCCTGTGCATTTGCCAGGAAACAATCTGGTTGTCGCCAGGGATTCCAGCATTGTTCAGCACAGAAATTACTCAGGTATGAATCATTTGGCCCCAGAGGTGGCTTTGTTTTGTTTCTAACTGCCAATGGGAAAACCTGTGTCATCTGTGCACTCTGACGTCCCTTGCGTCTGGTCAAGGCCATCGGTGACTCATGACCACAGCACTGAGGTTCATCTTTCTGTTTTTCACCTGATATTGGGGAGCATCCCTCCCTTCCTGTGCGACTTCCCTTTTCCTTCTTCCTTTCTGCTGTTGTCCTGCTGTGCCCCGTGACGTGGAAGGTGCCGGTGCCTAGGGTACTATGTGCAGTAGTTGAAATTCAGAGTGGTCGGGGATATGACACACACAGCTTACTGAGAGTGTCTGTCACTCACCTGTCAGGATGAGATTTCTCCTTGTCTTAGAAGATGAATGTTCAACAAGCTTGTCTTCAGCTCTCTGGCACCACAGTCCTGGCACTGTGCCAGATGCCCGGAATCTAAAGGTGTTCATGATGTTGGCAGTGCCCTTACAAACATAACAGTCGACAATAAAAAAGTTTAGTTGTGACATAAAGTATGTTGCATGGAGGTAAAATTTATCCATGTGACTCTTTCTAAGGTCATTGGTGTTATGTATATTCACACAGCTGTCCAACTAAGCTTAGGGGTTTTTCTATTTTCCTGTACTGAAACTCCATACCTATGAAAGAGCTCTCCACCCTCTCCCCCGTGTTATGCCCACAACCACTGCTTTTCTGAGTTGGACTGCTTTATCTCTCCCGTAAAAAGAATTTTGCAGTATTATCTTTTTGTGACTGATTTATTTCACTTGGTACAGTGTACTCAAAATCTGTCTGTGTTGTAGCAAGTGTCAACATAACTTTTGTTTTTAAACCCAAATTATATTCTATTGTAAGTATATATGACATTTGATGTATCCATTTATCTGTTAATAGGCGCTTGAGTTGCTTTTATTTCTTGGATTCTGCCTGTTTGCTTTTGTTTTGCTCCTCAGTATGGGGAGTGGAGCCCAGGGCCGCGTGGGTACCAGCCAAGTGCTCACTGCTGAGCTACAACCCCAGCCCTTATGAAGAAAAGTCACAGTGAATAGGACAGGGGGCAAATACATTTTTGAGATCCTGCTTTAGGTCTTTTCAGATAAACCCATAAGTGGGATTGCTGGGCCATATGGTATTTCTTGTTCTCCTCTGGCTGGTAGGAGAGAAGGGCTCTCACCTCTCCATCTCCTCACTGACACTTGTCATTTTCTGTTTCCTGGATAGTAGCCTTAGTAAGGGATATATAGAGCTGCTGATTTTGAATAATAAGAAAAGAAACAAAGAATGTAATTATTATGGATGGTAAGCATAGACTAATAAAAAACAAAATTTCATAGGCCTGGCATTTTCATTAAAAAGACAAAAACTTCTGTAAGATTTAATCTATAAAATGCCACCCAGTTTTTCCTCAGTTGTTAGGCTCTGTTCTGCCTGCCCTTGAGAGGAGAATGTAGAGAAACCTAACAGAAGTCTCACAGTACCCTGTTCCTTTGGTGTCTGGAGCTGCTTTCAGTGGACTTCGACCTGATTCAGTGTCACATCCTTAGAGTAGCTAGCACTTCCGGTTTTCAGTGGACACAGAGTGACCTTGGAGGTTGGGACACTCACGAGTGACCTTCTCCTGGGACCGCTGCAGGCTGCGAGGCAGACGCGCGTTGCTGTGCGGAACCTCGCTGGGGAAGTGGGTGAGTATTTTTGCCTGTCCTAAATAGAAGGATTTGCCTCTTTGGATTCCAGGTGAGTGGTTATACAAGCAAACACTGACAATTCAGCCTTTTTTCCAAGGGGAAATGAGCAGGCAGTGTTTGTTTGGAAATCCTTTGTAAAGTCCCAGGTGTTGGTGGCTTTTCTCCTATAGGAGCCAAAGCAAAGGCCCACAGGAAGCAGAGGCCAGGAATCTGCTCTGTCTGTGGTCCCACAGGCCATGGCTGTGGCTTCAGACTGATGGCTTTGAGCGTGGTTCTAGGCTCTTAGAGCTTTTTTAACCTTAACCTTTTGACATTTTGCTTAGTGATTGGTTTCCATTTTTTCCTTGGTGTGGTCGCCTAGCAAGAGAATGTGTATTTGAATAACATCTGCACTCTAGGACAAAGCTAAGATGTAAATTTGTTCTCTTTCATCCTTATGGTTTTTTTTCTCTACTCCCCCCCTTCCATATATATATATATATATATATATATATATATATATATATATATATGTATATATATATATATACACTTTGTCCTTACAATATAGAATCAAATAGATGAATATTTAAAAACACTTATAGGTGTGATTCTTAACTTTGTTTAGATTTGTTGGAGAATGTAGCAAAAACTGATTCCCTTTTTCAGAAAAGAATGTCTATATGCTTTTTCACATGCAGCTCTTCAAGCCATTTCAGGGGCTCTTGGGCATCGACTGACTCTTCTATATTATATAGAAAATTTTCTATGTGAACATTCTTTAATTCCATACTATGAGGTTTCATTATGATGTGTCTGTCCTTTCCAAATAATGATTGTTTCTACCATGCTATCTTTGAATGGTCAGGACAGAATATAAACTGCATTGTCAAAGAGTGATTTTCCCTCCTAAACTGCCTTTAGAATGGACAAAGAGCCAGGCGTCGTGGCTCACACCCATAATCCCAGCACTCGGGAGGCAGAGGCAGGCGGGTTGCTGTGAGTTCAAGGCTGAGCTCAGAGCCAGCCTGAACTACAAAGTGAGACTCTGTCTCAGAAAAACAAAAGAATGGACAAAGAGCACAAGAAGTGACTTCTGAGGGGAAGAGGATATAGCCTGGGATGCCCTGAGCAGTTACGCCCGGGTTCCATCTCAGGACCTTGCCTGCGTGATCTCAGTCCTGACAATGATCCCGTGATTGTAGGTCTGTTCCCACTTTACAAATGTGGAACTGAAGGTCGGAAATACTCAGCCATCCACTGGCTGATGGGACTGAGCCGCAAGGATGAGCCAGTGGGCGGCGTCAGCACGCGGAGGTGATGGTGGGAACCAGGCCCTTACTGTGGGACACCGTCAGTATTCGAGTGAAAACAGAAAGATAGCAGTCTCCGCAGTTCACACCACTAAGCAAGTGGTCAAGGAGGAGAGGAAACCAAAAGAGGGCAAAGGCAGGGTTTTCTTTGGAAAAGTAAAGTCTGATGGTCCCCTCTAGTCAGCCCAGACTCTCCTCTTCACTGTCATGGTGAATGGCGCTGCAGTGGCTCAGCAAGGAAAATGAAACCGGGTTATCTGCTTCAGAACTCCAGGCAGTAACTATGAAACAGCTAACCCAAGTAGCAAATATTTTTGTCCTCTAATAAAAAGAGGGTTTTGTTTTTTGGACATATTTCTCTGGAATTGCTCTCTGAAGATTTTTTCTTCTCAGTAGATAGTGGAAAAGTCATTAGGTCACTTTCACTGCCTGTGCTTGATGGGTGGAAGCGTATGGGGAACTAGACTTCTTGGTGAGAAACCAAATGGAGAATCAACCCACTCTTTGGGCCTGTAAAACGAGCCCATTTAGATGAAGCTCATGCATTTTCATCATGAGTGAACAAACACCCAAAGGGAAGAGGAGACCAGAAGAATAATTCACTCTCCCTTCTCATGGGCCATATCAAAGAGCCCAGTCAAATGAATTATGAAGAGACAGATTGTACTTTTTAATTCTCAGTGCTTTCTTTTGGCCATGAATGTATTAATTCAGAGCACTTGGAAAAAGCATTTTCGTGCAGGAGATGTAAGGCAGGACAAAGTAGGTACGTACTGGTAGCACGAGAATCCAGTCTCTCATGGGACCTTAGAGGTACTCTGAGTGCGCCAGGCGCAAACCTAACCCTGACCCTAAGGACTCACTGAGGTACTCTTTGCTGATCCCCTCCCCATGGTTTCAGACGGAATCTCCAGCCTGGGAGTTAGCATTTTGAGCAAGCTTTCTCTCAGTGGTGCTAATGCCGCCCGCCCATGCCAGGTCACACTGAAGCCAGCTCCTCACCTCCCCTCCGGGCGACTCTTCCCAGGTTCTTTTGGAGACTTGGGATGAGATGTGGTGTGGAGGCTGCCAGTGCCATGATAACACCTTTCTTAGAGCTCAGTGTGCTGCACTGAGAAGTGCTTCCCAGTAACTCGATCCCTGCTCCTGACTCACCAGCTGGAATTATTTGGGACACACTTAATCCCCATATAAATGCTTCCACAAACACTTTCATCTAGAGGAAAGTGTAGCTAGGGGTACGTTTGGCAAATTACACTTTATGTTCTGTGCCAAAGAGCTCCTGTTCAGTCTGCTCTGCTGTCTAGCTCCCAAGCTTAATTTTTTAAAAAATTGGAATATAAAAATAAAGTGTACAAACTTATATATATATATAGCTCGATGAGAATTTACATATATTTACATCCATACAAATAACAGGCCACTCCAAAATGTTCCATTGTGGGTGGGTGGTTGTTTTCTTGTTTTCGTTTTTTTTTTTGGTTCTGTGGTACATAGGGCCTTTGCACTGAGCTGTATCTTCAGATCCTTAAAAAAAATTTTTTTTTTTTTTTTTTAGATTTTAAGACAAGATCTTGCTAAGTTGTTGAACTTCCCTGGCAGAACTTGTACTTGAGATCCTCCTGTTTCAGCCTCTCAGAATGCTGGGATGGTAGATGTGAGTGCCCATGTGCTGTTCCGTTGCATTCTTTCCCAGTCAGTACCCACCTCATGGAGGAACTATTGCTTCATTTCCATTGCCACAAATACAAAGTGCTTGCTTTTAAAGTTGATGGAAATGGAAGTCTAGAGCATAAACTCTTGTAGGTGATATTCTTACTCAAAATGACTATGAGATTCAACTCTGCTGGGAGTAGCCATAGTAATGCTTTCATTTTTATTGTCATGTGTTATCTCAACTTTAACATGTGTTGTAGTTTTTTGTTTAATTCCTTTTTCCATTTTGTACACGTCTAAGGCTGTCAACAATCTTAGCCAGCATGGCTGCTTACTGTGAACCACCATGGTGCTGAGTACTTCATCACTTACGCTTGCAGTAGTGCGTCATGAGTCCCATGCATCCATTTTACAGATGAGAAAATCAAGGCTCAGGAACTGGCTCAAGGACTCACAGCTGGGAAGAGGTAGAACCAGTGTTTGAACTCAGATCCTCCTGGCTCATGGTCTTGAGCTCTCAGCCATTGTCCAGTTGTGCCTCTCATTCCTGGTGCTTTCCTGAGAACCACCAGTGTGAGATGACCCCAGAGAACTACAGTTTTCTGTTTTCAAGGCCCTTCCATTCTCAGCCCGTTTTCATCCTCTTGTCTTGTGGTTCTAAAGCTTCTTTGGTGTGTTGCTGAGCTAGACGGTGACCTTGTCAAAGCGCTGTTTCCCCGACTCCTCAAGTGGGTGGTTGGAGACATGTTACTTACCTCTTCTATGACTGTTTTTCTGTAGAAATGGAATGCTCAGTTTTGCAAGCTCTTTGATCCCTTACCTGATCCCTTACCCTGCCTTTATTAAATACAATTAATAGATGAACCCACATAGCTCTGTGGTTCCTGTTTGGGTTAGAGTGAAATTATCTATGGATAAAAGCTGTTCTGTTAAAGGACTATTGAAATGTGCTTTGATTTCATTGCTGAGTAAACCTTTGGCAGAGGAAAGTTTATTCTTATGTACAGATCACTTGGTTCATTTATGCCCCATTTTTTTGTTTGTTTGTTTGTTTTTGTTCTGGTAATCACAGATGCGAAATTACTGGTCAGCCTGGTCCATGGTATCGATTTGAATAGATTTAAGGGAGGATCCCATGCTCTGCAGTGGTTTTAAGCCTGGCTTTGATTCAGCATCTGAATGAAAAAGCCTTCACGTAGTCCCATGATAAGAACATTTACTTTCATTTTCATATTCTTTATGATGTATGCAGGCCACAGAATTTGGATTTTTATTGCTGAGTACATAGATTGGTATTGTTTGGATTGGCATTGTTCTTATCTCTGTCTTCTAGTAGGAAATGAAGTTAAAGATTTAAAAAACTGAGTCCTTTTTGCTTGACCTACCACTGTACTAGTTTGTTTGTTTTTGTAAGTCACAGAATCCATTTAGCTGGTAATTTTTCTGTAATTCTAATTTACATCTGAAGTTTTATTTAGGGAAGATCCTGGGAATTTTTTTTTTTTCAGAGAGCAATAAGCTTTGGATAAGCAGCTTGTTAGACAAATGAAATGACTGAGGAGGGAAAATTTTTCTTTCTAGGATAATTCTGAAAGGAATGAGTAATAAAACTTGAAGTCATCATCTTGCAATTTTCATGAAATAGAGGACCTAGCATTCATTAAAAATTACTAAGTGAAGAACCAGCTTCACAATGGGAGGGGACCAAGCCAACAACACCTGCATGCTGTCAGTATTTCATCACTAGAAGTAGACAGTGAGACATTATGTACCTTCTGATGATGGAATAAAAAGTCCTCAACATCCCCAATGAAGTATTCTATGAGGATTTATGACTAACTAAATAGTTCAAGTGCATTGGATCTGAATCTAACTAGGCTTCCACTTCTGATTTCCAGAACACCAGTAATACAGGAGATTCAGCCGTGGTTCTAAACTTAGCTATACCTTATACCCATGGGAGAATTTCTCAAAGTCCTAGTGCCTAGGCTAGGTCTCAGATCACTTACATGAGAGTCTCTGGGCCTGGCTGTAAGTATTTTTAAATTGCTATTCCTGATATTAAAATATCAAACAAGCTTGGAAAGCATCAGAAGAGAATTCCAAGTTAAAGGATGCAGGTAAAAGAGAAATCTCACAGGAAAAAAAATGAGCAGAGTTTACCAGCATGTAAGTAGCACTAGAAAAAGGGTAGAGGGAAGAGACAGAGATGGAAAGAGACTTGAGAAGCATAAACCCTGTGTAATGTGAAAACATGGTTTGATCCTGAGTCAAACCAGCCATCCATACCATGGCATCTTTTGGAGAATCAGAGAACTTTAAGTAAATTCTCAACATTAAATGATAGTAATGCATTGCACATTAATCTTATTACTTATAATAATGGCTTTGTGGTTATGATAAAGAAAAGTACTTATTGGTAGAGATACATACTGAGGTATTTGTGAATGAAATATGATGTCTGAGATTTGTTTAAAAGTACTATAGGAAAAAAACCTAGTGGTTTCAGAATAGATACAAATGACTGGCAAAATGTAAAATTATTAAAGGTGGTGGGTGCATTTAAGATGAGTTCATTTTGATGTTCTGTCTACTTTTGTGACTTTTAAAGATTTTCATATGAAAAATGTTAAAAAAGTCATAAAGGTTTAGAACATAGCTCTTTTGTGGTACATTAACAGTCCAAAGCCTCAGAAGATCATATGAACTGCAAACCAGCAACAAGATGAAGTATAACCCTTTGTGTCCAGGCAAAAAAATTTGTTTTAATGCAAAATATAGATTGTTATTAATTATGTTCATATCTCTTTTGCAGATGATTCTGGGCCTCCTCCTTCTACTGTTATCAACCAAAATGAGACTTTTGCCCAAATTGTTTTTAAGCCTAGTGTGGTACAACAAGCCAAGATTACTCAGAATGGGATTTTGGGAGATTTCATCATTCGATATGATGTTAATAGGGAACAGAAAGTTGGGGACATCCAGGTAACAGGTTCTCGGTTGCTATTTTATAGCTTGATATTTTTCTTTAGACTCTAAGCTGTTAATTCCAACATTTACCTCAGGGAAAAAAGTCTTTTTGGTTCTTTATAAATGTTTTAACCCAAAATACGTCTTCAGTGTGACTGCTGATATTCTTTTGCTGGAAGCTGTGGTTACTTATTTCCCTCATCTCAACAGCAAATAAAATCTCTAATGTAAGTTTTCCCTGTGGTGTTTTAGATGAGGTTGGAATTTAAGTTCATTTTTCCTTTTAATTAAAAAAAACTGTTTTGTAACTTATTTCTCTTCAGATTTTATTACCCTAGAGACAAAATGGGAATTTTAAAATATATTAATGCTCATCTAGAATTTAGGTAACTTCAATATTGGAATGGGTAAGATGCTTGCTAAAAAAGAGAGTAGAGTTCTAAAGTAGAACTGTAGGGAAGGAAAATTAAACTATAATTGGTTATTATGATTAGTGGGGTTTTTTTGTTTTGTTTTGTTTTGAATGATGAGAAATCCAACCCAGAGCCCTGTACATGTTAGGCAAGCTATCTACTACTGAGCAACACCTTTGGCCCACAGTTAATGAAATTTAAAAGGACGATTCTCTCCTTGTAAAGACTAGTTAGCAGCCACTTCTTCTCAGGGTTCAGGACCATAGATAATGTGACTCTACCCTGTTTCATGCTGTCATTGAGCTCTAGGTAATTTCCCACCATTTTTACTTGATTTTTTTTTTCCCCCATTAGGTTCTCAATGGCTACTTTGTACACTACTTTGCTCCTAAAGACCTTCCTCCTTTACCCAAGAACGTGGTCTTTGTGCTTGACACCAGTGCCTCCATGGTGGGAACCAAGCTCCAGCAGGTGAGTGAGTGCTGACTGCCTGATTTTCCCCCACTCAGTGCTGCCTGGGACAGTGATCAGCCTTGTCAGTATCACTCACTTGAAGCCAAATGTCCACTAACCTGGATATTCCTCCCGACAGAGAACATTCCTGAATTGATCCGTTAATATCACTGATATAAACCATTGTTGTAGTGTGGTGGATTGAAGAAAGCAAAGGAATACACTTCAGAAACACTGACATCCTGGGTGGGGGCAAAGTAGATGACATAAGTTAGACAAGAACAGAGTGAGATGGCCACTCAGTACTGATGTTGACAGAATACTTCTCTTCAGGGAGCCTTTAAGAGCAGTGGAGGAAAATCACTGGAAACCCCCTAGAAAATCCTTAGAATAATTCTGGCAGAATTTACAGTGAATCTCAAGAACACAGGGCTGGAAGAGACATTAAGGAGACATGTAATCTTGGCCCCAAACCCAAAATATCCTGAAAATAAAACTATGTATTTTACAAATCTCTCCCCTCTGGGAATTCCTTAACTTACTCTGGCATCATATCTGGAATTTCAGTGAATGCATAGAATAAGATACTGTCTCAAAACTCAGGAGAACCCTCTCTGCTACCTGTTTCTACCTGTAGGTTCCCATCCCACCTGTGGCTAATACTTAGCTAATAATCATTACATTTTATCTCAGTGTGTTACTTTATAAACGATGTCTTTGGCCATTTATACTCCTAACCCCATGTAAAATCTATCAGTCTTTTACCAATGGTGTTTGGCTTGCCTTTACCCCCCAAATAGCAAAAATATATATTCTAAAATATAACGTGAAGATTAACTTTTCCTTCAGAGTATAGTTAAATATAACTTCCAATTATATAGGCAGAAAATGCCTCACCCTCTAAAACCCCTTCTTATAGCTTTTCAACATCACAGTTTTGTCCAAGGCAAGTTTGCCAACTTCTGTGATTTATTTATTTATTTATTTTGTTTGAGACAGGATCTTGCTTTGTAGTTCAGGCTGGCCCTGAGCTCCTCCTCAAACTCACATCACAGCAATCCTCCTACCTCTGCCTCCCAAATGCTGGGATTACAAGCGTGAGCCACCACCATGTCCAGCACGGTGGTATGTGGTTCTGACTGCTGGTAGACATGAGTTTCTATGCCCAGCATTGTTGTATGTGGTTACCGGGGATTGACCCGGGCCCTTGCACTTGCAAGGCAGGCATGGAACCACTGAGCTAAATCCCCAGCCCCCAGCTCCTCTGATTTATTACTCCTCTTTCTGTCTCACATCTCCGACTTCCTGTTTAGGTTTACTTTTCTTCCACAGGAAGAACCCCAGTAATGCCTTGGAAACCTTTTAAATTGAAGGGTGTATTGTGAAGGATTCTCCTAGTTTCATTTGTCTGGAAAAATTGATTTACTTCATTCTTTTTTATCAGACATGGAATTGTAAGACTGGCTTCCATTGTCACTAGCTTTCATTGTTACTGTTGAAAAGTCAGTAAAAAGTTTTCTCCGAGGAGTATTTTTATTGTGAATGCTGTAAAACTTGTTCTTTGTCTTCAGTTTTTAAAAAAATTTATTTTTGTAGCTTTAGGATGGTGATTCTATGCCTGGATTTCTTCTTATTTATTCTGCCTGAAGTTCACAGTAAGACTTTATGAATGCATGAATTCCTACATACCTACTTAGTCATAGTCTCTTAAGGTGTTTTGCTCACTTTTTATTATGTGATTCAACGTTAGAGCCTCTTTTCATTCCTCCATTTTCTATGCTCTCTTCTATCTGTTCTGCCTCTTTCTTTTCTATGCTTCATTCCAAACCTGTCTTCCAGCTCACAAACATTCTTTGTAGATATGTCTAGTCTGCTATTAGACTCATCCACTGAGCATTTAATTTGTTGCACTCACTTGGTATTTCTAGAAATTCTATTCGGTTCCTTTTTGTATATGCTTTGATAAATATTCTTTTGTTATTTTACAAATAATACAAACATTTTTAATAATGCTCTATCTTCTCAAGTACAATAGACATATTTTATGTATTTATTTATTAGTACATGGTTATAGTACATAATGATTCACTTTTGTGGAGAGTTGGTACATTTACATAACCTAATTTAATTATCTTCTACCTTTCCCATCTCTCCCTGGTCTTTCCACCTCTTGATCTCCTTCCCATTTGCAAAAGCTCTCTAATTTTTTTTTTTTCCATTCCCTTTCCATCTTTCTTTTTTAGTTTTTTGACACAGGTTCTCACTTTATAGTTTAGGCTTGTCCTGAGCTCAGCAATCCTCCTGCCTCTGACTCCCAAGTGCTGGGATTACACGCGTGAGCCACCACGCCTGGCATTCTGGCATGTGGTACTGATTGCTACTGGGCGTGAGTCACCACACCCAGCACTGTCATATGTGGTTACTGGGACATTGTACTTGCAAGGCAGGTACTGGAACCACTGATCTAAATCCCTAGCCCCTTTTCTCCATTTTAGTTATTTGAAAGCCTGTGTCTGATAAATCTAAACTTTGGAATCTTTTAGAAGCTACGTTTATTATCTCTTGTCTTTTCTTCTTGTGTGGACAAATCTTTGTTTTCATGATAGTCATTATACTCGAAAATTTGGAGAAACAGCTTGAGGCCTGGAATCATGATCTGGTCCTCTCAAGAAAGCTGTGGCTTGGGGCCGGGAAGTTAGCTCAGTGGTTCCGGTGCCTGTCTTGCAAGCGCAAGGGCCCGGGTTCGATTCCCCGGTAACCACATAACAATACTGTGTGTGGAGACCCACACCCAGCAGCAACCAGTACCACATACCACAGTGCCGGGCGTGGTGGCTCACGCCTGTAATCCCAGCACTCGGGAGGCAGAGGCAGGAGGATTGTGATGAGTTTGAGGCTGAGCTGAGGGCCAGCCTGAACCACAAAGCGAGACCCTGTCTCAAAAAACCTAAAAAAAAAAAAAAAAAAGAAAGCTGTGGCTTGTTTCTGTTGGAGACATGGGAAATTAAAGTCTGGGGTCTATTAGTCCATTTTCTGGGCTTGAGTGTTTTCTCTGCAGCCTAGAAGTCTCAAAGCTGGTATGTAATCCTTTCAAGTGCTGGTATATTCTGTTTTGAACAAAATACATAGAGTTTTCCAGAACATCCACCTGTAGTGGATGGACTTAAACTTTTGGGATTCAAAGTTACAAAATGATGCCCATGCTCTGAAGTCGCTTTGGCTTTGACAAATATCCTTTTAAAAAAGCGATCTCAAATGCTGAGCTTCTTTAAATTTTCATCATAAGATCTTTTCTCACAGTTTTGCTAACTATGATGCTCTCAAGATTTTAAAAAAATATACACATTTTCTTTGGTTTTTTAGATTATGAGTGGAAGACTGAATCCAAGGTTCTTAGTTTTTTCCCAGAGTTTTAATTACAGCCAAGTGAAATATGTCTTGATAGAGATTGTTTATTAATATTTGAGAAACTTCACAACCTTTTGTATCTGCCAGTTACTTTATAAAGTTATTAGCTTTCTATACTTCAAGTTCTTAAGTGCCATCTGTTGACCAAATTGTTTTTATACTTTTGGTATCTAGATAATAGATGTTGACAGAGAATAATCACGACTTCTTTCAGGCATCTCTTGGCACAGAACACTGTATTCCTTAGGTCTTCCATGTAATGTAGCATGATAAATCCACTTGGATTTTGAAATAATGAAGTTACTGAGTATCTGTCATGTTAGATTCTCATATATATCTCCCTACATCGTAAAATTCTTTCCTTTCTGTCTCCCTTTCTTCTTGTTTGCCCTCTTTCTGGCTTGCCTTCCTTCTTTCCATCCTCCCTTCCTTTCTTTCCTTTCCTTCTTTATTTCCCTTCTTCTCTATTTTAAATAATTCATAAAGACAAGATTTATATTCCTTTCAACAAACATAAATATATTGATGAGTAAAGTTATGACACATAACCTTAATTTCTGTTACCACCAAATATTTTTTGTTCTGATGTTTTCTATTTCTCATCATATCATGAATATACCTTGTTAAAAATCTTTTACATCTTGATTTTAGTTGCCACTGAGCAGTTCTCCTCGACAGCTGCTGCTGTAACCAGGACTGCTTGGCAGTGCTGCCCACTATGGTAGCCATTCATCTATTAAACCCTTAAAATGGAATGGCTACAACCAGGGAACTGAATTTTTCATTGCATTTCATTGAAATAAGCTTAACTTTGAGTAGCTAGTGGGAAAATATAGCTGTGGAACATTTGCTCACCCCACCCATGAGAGATTTGTAAGTTATCCTCATTTTTTGAAATTACACACAGCATTGGAATGACTCTGTCTCTGTAGAAATCCTTGGTCAATTGCCCAGTTATTTTCTTGAGTTAGATTCTTAGAAATGGGATCGGTGGGGCATAGGATGCCAACTTCATTTGTGAGTGTTGATGAATTCCAAAAAACATTTTCCAGAAAGACCGTACTAATTTATAATACTGAAGCCTGTTATACAGTAGGAGTTCCACTTGGAGTAAAAGGTTAACAGGGTCAAACAAGACACAAAGACATGTCAAGAAATATAGGCATGTATTTAACTAGTTTTGAATTAAGAGAAAACTTTTCTGAGCCTACAAGCAAAAATGAAAGTAATTATAAATAAAAATATCAATTATTTTAGCTATATAAAATTAAAAATTCTACTCTTAGTTTAAAAATAAAAGCCAATAAAATACTGGAAAAGTGCATGAAGGAGAGTTTATCATTATCATACAAGGAGCTGTTCTAGATCAATCTTGCATTTAAAAATGAACAAAGCAGGTGAAACAGTTCACAGTGAAGAAATAGGGAGATGCAATAAACTTGTGAAAAAAGGCCAAATGTAATAGTCATTTAAGTAACATAAATGAAAATACTATTTTTATTTTTATACTTTCAAGCTGTAAATCATGCAGATTACTTATAATGAGACTTTCAATACTAGGGATTGTAGAACTCAATGCATTTATAATATTTGGATTATTTTCTCCAACAGATTATTAAGAAATGCTAAAGTGACAAAATGCTTGGTCAAATCTATGGTGTCGTCATTCAAAGGCAATGAATTACTTTAAAGCTACAGCAGTTCATACGACTCACATCTTTGGATGTTTGAGTCACTTCAGGTTCAATCCCAAATCTAGTCCATTCTAGTACCTGGAAACCTTCCATTTCTCACCAGCAATGGTTGAGAATCTTCTTACCATGTGACCCCCCCCCAAAAAAAACCCCATAAATATCGATTCAAATTATATAGGGAAAAGCAGTGAGGAGAATCAGGTCTCCTAAGTCCACCTAATAATATGAGCACCTCTTAACAATATAGCATGGAACATTTTCAGTGTGCTATTTATGACACTAATAGTATTCCATGAATTATACAATAAGGGGATATTTAATCTATGTAGCCATTCGGTTGTCATCTCTATTTTACTGATGACAAAACTGAGGGTTTACGAAGGTAGACAACTTGACTAATACATGATGGGCCCTGGCATCTGTCCCAGATCTGACTCTGAAACCCAGGAACTAAAATCCACGGTATTGTGGAGCTGGAGTTATGTGAGCCATGATGTAAGAGGGGAGCAGTGGTCCCCTGTGAAGCTGACCGAGGAGCAAATGGGTGCAAGGTCGTAACTGGCTCACACTTCAGGACCCCGCTGAGAAGCCTGCCTGCCTTCAGAAAGCTGGGATTTTCTGGCTTTGTGCAGTGACAGATGTCAGGCCACTTGCTCTTCTCCATCTTCCTTCCTCCCTGGATGTGAAAATCCCATTCTCTCTCATTCAGAGACAGTCTGGCGTGTACTCTGCTGGCTTCCAGCTCCACTGGGGCCTGCTTCCAAGAGAGCCACCCTAGACCAGCCAAACACATGTCTAAGCAATTTCTAAAGCCCGCTGCTGCCTTGACTGGGTTTGAAAACTGCTGACTGTTTCTGCAATTCACAGCTTCTCTAAGCCCAAGGCCCTAAGTGAAGTCTCAGCTGGCTCATGGTGGAGACTCCTCTGGAATGCTGGGTCTCTTGGTGCAGGAGACAATGGCCACAAGCACAGGGCCCGGCGGCATTTGTCACGGGTCCCTTGGATCCTACTAAGTCATTTGCTGAGATTCTGGGCTCTTAGGCATCCCTCCTCTTGGACAGAAATGAATGTCTGTACCGTAATTATCACAGATATGGGCCTGTGGCTTTCAATAATGACTTTAACAAGTGATTTATAAAGAATTCAGTCGTAAAATGCATAATCAGTCAGGGGTGTTTCAGCCTCCAGGGCCTCTGGAGCTGTATGCTGCTCATGTTTCTGGGTCCCATCCAGTGGGGTGTGACTCTGGAAGCCAGTGCTTCCCCATTTGGGAGCAATGACAGCCTCCTGCTGGTTGTTGGCACTTGGCCTGGCTATTCCTCTCCCACAGACTTCTGTAGATGAATATGTTGAAAGATGGTTCTGGTGAAGGATCTGCCCCCCACCTTGAGTTTGTAAAACTTAGGGAGAGTAGGATTTAAGAAGAGAAAAAGAGCGGGGCAAAATATGATCAGGTAGACTTTGTTCTTGTTAGTTATCTGTTGTAGACACAGACATTTGCAAATACATATGTCCCTGAGCACATTAAAGACAATCTCTTCTTTACTAAACATAATTTTCCCTGACTAAAGCCCACACCATCTTCTCTCGTCCCTAATGTACATATTAGATGTATTACTTTCACCTTCATATTAAAAAGTGGTAGCAACGAAATCACTGGCAGCTAAACAGTGACTAATTGGTTATTTCCTCCCAGGGTTTTTCAGGTTGTCACTGTCTCCAAAGTTCTTCTGCACCCTGTGCTGTTCTGTGCCAGTCCTAGGTTCCCATGTGGCTTTTGGAAGGTTCTCTTCTTTCTCCACTTGGTCAGCAGTATTAGAAGGTAAAGAATAAGCATACTGTAGCTATCACTGCCCAGGTAAAATGAGTGTGCATTGATGCCTTGGGGAATTGTGAATATATGTACTATGTATACTTCACTCATGGGCTTGTTTTATGCTCTAGACCATCATTTCTTCTTTGCTGATCAAAATTGGTCTCCTAAGAGCAGTTTGGACATTTTATGTATAACTTACGGGTGAATAGTCTGTAAATTCCCTGGGCTTGGAGGCATCATGCTTTGATCATTACAGTTTCTTTTGCAGCTTTTCACACTAGCTACTACATGGAAGGCAGTGATATTTGTTGAAAAACTCTCAACACGTAAATCATTATATTTACCTTGTGGTTTTAAAGGCACAGTAAATGCCCTTGAGTGATCAGTATTTGCCAAGCACCCTGAAGGTTTTATGTACATTTTTGTGTTTGATCTTTACAGCAGCTCAGTGAAGTAGACATTACCATCTCCATTGTATGGATGAGAGGAGGGTGATCAAGAAGGGGAAAGAGGTGTTATGAGTAGAAAGTTAGGATTAAGTCCGCACCAACCCCACCTCAAGCTTCTCATTGTAACATTAGACACAGATGACAAGCTCATTTCAGAGCACCTCTCTAACTTTGATGCAGTTCTGTTCTTGTTGCCTCATAAAGTGAGGCAGGAAGCTGGGTCCCTCAGGTGAGTTCACACAGAAGTCGCCTACCCGAGGCTTTTGCCACCGCTGGAGGTTGGAAAAAACTAATGGAGCTCTTCCACTCTGGTCCAGAGAATTAATGAGCAGCTTTTTAGTGTTCAGCATTAGGCACACAGAGGCATGCACAGCACGCTGGGTTCTCTCTTTTTTTGTTATTTGGGTTACAGAGGTGGAGTTGACAGAGGTGCAGAGTGAGGAAGGCGCATGAAAGTAAAGTCCAGTGATGTCCCGTGTGGGGAACATTCTAGCCATGCTCCTCAAGAGCGTGTGGAGTGGACCTGCCCCAGTGTGAAAGAGAAGATTCTGAAGAGATGACACGATACAGAGAAAGTAGCTTTCGGGTGATGGGCATCCAAGGAGGCTGGCTGGAGCTCCTGCATAGTCAGGAAGAATGGTGGGCAAGGACAGGGAACGCTACAAGGGCTTGAAGGACCCACCATCTCAGGAGGAGAGAGCTCTCTGAGCAAAGGAAGACTTGGAAAGGAGGAGGGTGAAAGCACATCTCTGCAAGAGACCCTGCCCAACAACCCTTCCCAAGATGAGACAATAAGTACCATAGGCCTAGGTTTGCTCATTCCACACAGTGACTAACTGGCATGCCACTAGGGTCATTTCAGCATTTGTCCTGGCCACTGAGCTGTCATTGCCAAAATATTGCCACTAGTAGATGTGTGTTTCAGAAATATATTACAAAATAGAGATCTAGGTCTTGGGGCAGGATAAAGAAGTAGCACTTTTTCTCTTTGATTCAAGACATGAGGAAGTAAATGGCAGAAATCAAAATTTTTTTGTCCTAGACCATCAATGAAAACTTAGGCTTTCAGTCTCATCAAAAAATGTTATGGTCTCACAATGATAATACAGATTATTTTAAACCATTGCAGGCATCCATTAAAAAAACTTTTCTTTTTTGGTTGAGGTAACTGAGAGCTACTCCAGTGTGACCTTATTTGCAAAGTGTTGACTATTTATCCCAGGATGCAGGTGCTCTGTGGCTATCATACACTAGAGTGCTGGTGCCCTGCATTTTTACCTGCTCAGGTTGTGGACCTGGTGTCAGTTCCTGAAAATGTAGTGCCAGCAAATAAATCCCATGCCCTCCTTTCTGGGTTTCCTAATTTTGCACTCCGATCTTGGAATTGGCAATGCTTTCCTGTAAAGGACTAGATAGAGGCTGAAAGGAAACTTTGCTACATGTAACAGTGAGATAAACACCATAAGTCAAAGAGAATTAAATGAGATAACAAATGTGGAAGTGCTTATCAGAGTATCAGAAAGCTTTGTCATTCTGAGGACTGCTGAGCCCTGGTTGGCTGGTTGAATTGCACCTAGGTAAAATTCCTCAGAGCTGCCAATGCCAAACAGCACAGCCACCCCTTTCTCTTGCCCAGGACACCTGACTCTCCCTTGGGTTCCATCTTGGCTTTGATTCCAGACTTCAGGTTCTCTGAGAACAAAACAAACATTGACTTTGTGCTGCGGGAGAGATGAGATGCGTGGGGGATTTAAAGATAACTAGGACAGAGCCTTTCTCTCAAGAAGCCCAAAGAAGAGCAAACCAGACAAACTTGCACACGAAGTGCTTTGTGTAACAGAGACGTACGCAAGGCCCAGTCACTGTGCAGCGAAGTCAGGTAAGCAGCAGGGACAGTGAATGCTGCTCAGAGGTAGGCAGGGTGAGCGGCTCTTAAAGGTCGATTGGTCCTTTGGTTGGAATGAGAAGGGGCAGAGGGTCTGTGCAGACTGAGAGATTGATAACGTGCACCACTATGGTGACAAGAGAAAAAGAATATTCAAGTAAGTCACTGTAACAAAGGACTTTAGAATTTTGCTGGGGAAAGAAGCACGGAACATCACTCATGCTTCAAAATCCATCAGTCATGTAGACTGTGGGATGAATTTTGGGAGGAGAAAGCTGAGGTATCAAAAGATGTAGAGATGGAGTAGAAAGAGAAGGAATCAGTCCTTGGAGATGGAATATATAATTTTCTCTTCATGAAGAAATGTGTGAATTCTTGGCTGGGGAAAAACATGAAGAAAGGTCTGAAACAGGAGTAAATATGTTTAGCCTGAAGCATTGGATCCTATTTTGGAGTAGGAGACTTGGAGATTGTACTTACTTCCTTGGTTCCATGAAATAGGTCTTTAGTGCAGAGCTGAGCCGGTAAATAAGCAAAGTACACTCTGCATGGTCTACATTAAAGAGGACTGTGGAAAGTGCAGGGTGAGGACCTGAGTTAGTCCTGTCCCCCCACGACAGGGGACAGGGCCCCGTCTCTGTGTCCTCTGTTAAGATTCCACTGACTCCCTATGGGCTGGAGGGGAGGGGACTTCCCTTATAACCAAGAGAGTCAAATAAAACCAGAAATATTAGTGTTGGAGGTTGGATTTATACAACTATGTCATGGAGGAACTCTCTGGTAACCTATCTGTAAAGGGGCTGATGACCACCCAGTGGTTCTTAACAGGTTTCTGAAGGGTCATGACGTGAGTTGAGACCACTCAGGTTCTCCAAATTAAGCCCCTCAAAGAAAGTGCTCCTAAACCAATAGTCCAGCACAGACTGGACCCAGGGAAGCAGAAGAGTGAGGAGAAGGAGATGTAAGACTTTGAAACCATGAAGCAGAGCGTGGAATTCTGAAGGAGGACCTGATTTGAGACAAAGAGCATCTGTTTTCTGCAGAAGCTGGAAGTGACACTGGGGTGGTAGAAGTGTTCAGTGGTGAAGGGTGGCGGAGAATTGTACACACCTGCAGGTGTGGACTTGGGAAAACCCTGAACAGAAACGGTGATTGCAGAATGAGGCTGAGTCCTTTAAGGAAGAGAGACTGGAATTTGTGGAAGGGAGAAAGAAAAAGGCAGAGATGAGAAGGCGAGGTTAAGCCCCACATACTTGAGATTCAGATGAGAGGAGGAGGGGGTGATGTGTCTATGGTAACTAATTCTAGAATCATTGCATTGAGATTGCAGGGAGGGGATTTAGCACGATTGCAAAAGTCTCTTCTACCGAGTGAAACTGCTGTCCATGGTGATGGTCTGTGGGAGGGGGGTGGATTTCCCATGATTGGCACGAGCAGAGCATTAGTGTGACCACTTACCAGGACCACAAGAGGCAGTTTCTGCATCTTCAGAGTCTGTGGCAAGGGTCCCACTCACCACTGTCTGCTGTACTCAGTGTTACAAGAGATCAAAACTGTAGAGTGTATAGAGTCTCTGCATAGTAGTGTATCTTCAAGCCAGAGATCTGGAGATGGCAAAGGTGAGACCTCTGTCAGTGCCCAGAATTATGTTATGATTTGACAGTTTCTGACAAACTGCTTGAGTCTGACTCAGGCAGATATACTTCTGTGGGGACAAATCTGTCACCTCCATTCCCCATGAGCACTTGGAATTTGGTATTAGACTTCTAAGAATCCTCCTGGGCTGCTCCTCTCTCTGAGCTGGGGTAAAAGAAAGATGTTCTGGTATCCCTGATACAGACACTGTGCCTCTTTGTTCCTCTGAAATACCACTTCTGCTTCAGTGTGATCATAATACAAGTTTCAGCAGGATGACAAAGAATGTCAGCTGCTAATTCTTCCAAAGTGGTTAGAAAGATGAATGTGTGCAGTGCCATTGCTCCAACTGCTAAAGTTACCGTATTTTAGGTGGATTATAAACATTATGCACTTATTTCTTGCAGTTCTGGAGGTTGAATGTCCAAGGTCAAGGTGTCAGCAGGTTCAGTATCTCGTGCTGGTGCTTTTCCTGGCTCACAGACAGCACTTTCCTCCTAAATCCCAACTACGAGGGCTCCGCTCTCATGATCTGCTCAGCTCCCAAAGGCCCCACCTTAGCATACCATCACCTTGGAGTTAGAATTTCAGCAGGGGAATCGGGAGGACAGGAACCCATTCAGTCCAGTGGAACATAGACATTTAGTTCCTGCTCCCAGGCAATGTCAGATTCTTAACTCTCAGGAGAATGATCTGATGGGCCAGAGGTAACCAGACATGTCTCCAAGACACATCATACCTTGATCTGAAGGTTGCAAGGCCAAGTGAATGAGGCAGACACCCAAGAGAAGGGCTGGCTTGTGTCTGGCGCCCGTGCTGGGTCGAATACACCAGAGAATTGTACACTCTGAGGACTCAGAGATGCACAGAAGACAGTTTAGGTAGTTTGGGGAAAGTTCTAGATTGGGGGAAAGAACCTAGCAGAAAACAGAGCTGCTTTGGGGGCCATGAAAGGATGGAGTTTTAGAGGATAGATTAAGTCAGGATGTTGGAATTACCCTGTCTTCCAGTTCAGATTTCTGAGCTTTGTGGTGTATCTGAGACTTTTGCCAATAAACAACTTGAATTATTGGAGAGAACATTGCCTTAATGCCCAATTTTGTTTTTTCCCCCCTAGTGGCTGAGCTAGACATCATAGGTTTTTCTTCACCCTCCTTCTTGATCTACCTAAGGAAACATTAGCCTCCTGTACTCTGGACCCTCCAGTGGTCCAGATCGGATCTCCTAGTGTAAATAAGGGAGAAAAGAGGTAAATAATTCCTAACAATTAACTTCATATGCTTTTATGGTCCTTTTCCTCTGTGACAAAACGTTCAATTTCCAAACTCAGGGTGATTTCAAGTGTATGGGAAGATGGAAAGAAGCAAAGGGATCTGCATCATTACTCTCCCTGCACTGGACAGGGTGGCTGTATGTCCTTTAAATATTTTCTTGATTATACAGTCACATTTGTTGGAAAACTGTGTTTATTTCTTATATGATAGTTCTATGGTTTTACATTTAGTATGGCTTTTTCATAGCCTCTTCTTATCTCTGCATTTTATGTTCTTGGTGTTTCTCAAGCCGCTTCCTGGGAATTTACAGGGAGAGCCACAGAGAGGATGGAAGGTAGGGCAACAGGAATCATGAGAACTCTGACTTTGGGAAAAGCTGGATGAGTCGAAGGCAGTCAGAGTCACACGACAAAAATTTGTAGAATGAAAGAGGCAGGGTTTCCAAATCCAAACATGCACTTGGGCAATATAAATGTTTGGATTTAAGTCAGGAACTGGAGACCAAAATCTCAATCATCTAACTCAGTAGGCATGACACCAAAAGGGATGAGGAAATCTGTGCACTTTTCTTAGTCAGCATTCCTCTGATTTACTTCTTTTTAGAGCAGGAAGCCATTCCTGAGAACAACCACCTGGAACCCATGGAAGCCGTAGTACTGGGTAAGGCCACCAAGGGTACGCTTCTGTTGTTGGCTAGAGTTAGGAGCATGGGGTTGACAATGAGTGTAGACAGTCATGAGTGCTGACCGCCCATGACGAGAGGACAAAAGAACCTGAACCTTGAGTCATCCACACATCAAACATGAGGAAGGGACATACTCAGTATGGCATAAAGAATAAAAGATATGTTATCGGAAAATAACTTTTTAAGAAAAATAAACAATAAACTTATTAGATAAATGTTTAATATGTCTGTTAAAGCAATGTCTAAACCCTGGGTAATGAATCCTAGCCTGAGCTAGGGGTTAACATGGTATCAACTGGTATAATGTGCTTCGTGCGTCTCATGCAAACACAGAGACTAAGGAGATTTGATTACTTTTACTTTTCAAAAGAGACTCTCATAGCTAAACCTAGTAAGCCTTTAAAAAAAAAAAAGTTAAGGCTACATTTAGCAGAACTTAATTTTTTTTGAGACAGCGTCTCACTTTGTAGTTCTGGCTGGCCCTGAGCTCAGCCTCAAACTCACATCACAGCAATCCTCCTGCCTCTGCCTCCCGAGTGCTGGGATTACAGGCGTGAGCCACCACGCCTGGCACTGTGGTATGTGGTACTGGTTGCTGCTGGGTGTGAGTCTCCACGCCCAGTATTGCATGTGGTTACCGGGGATCCAACCCCGGCCCTTATGTTGCAAGACAGGCACCAGAACCACTTAGCTAAATCCCCAGCCCGTAGCAGAACTTAATCTTTAGGAATTATTACAGTTTAGAAACACTTAAAATGGTATTCTTAACCTTTCCTATAGATACGTGTTTTATCTTACTATGAAGACATAACCATTTTCTATTTTACACAGATTGGATAAATGGATTTATAAATACACGATCCAAATCAAAATTGCAATATTATCTAGCACTTCAGTGGTGCTTTAGAAGAACAATGGAGAGGGCCAGGAATTTAGCTCAGTGCTTCTGGGGACAGCCTTGCAAGAGCAAGGGCCTGGGTTCAATCTGGCTAACCACATAGAACAATGCTGGGTGTGGAGACCTACCCCACCAGCAATCAGTACCACATACTACAGTGCTGGGCATGGTGGCTCACGCCTGTAATCACAGCACTCAGGAAGCAGAGGCAGGAGGATTGCTGTGAGTTCAAGGCTGAGCTCAGGGCCAGCCTGAACTACAAGAGTGAGACCCTGTCTTAAAAAAAAAGAACATTGGAGATTAGAATTCAAATAATACATGACCTTATGATAGCTTAAAGTCATGTTTTTTAAAACATAAGCATCCTGTGGATTTTGCTTAAATTAAGAAATATATGTTTCAATAATAGCATGAATATTAAAATGTTGAGACAAATGAAAATGTACCTACATTTACTTCTAGGTGAAATTCTAAACTATTACTTAGCATTTATTTAGCTATTTCAAAATTTTGATTTCTATCCCAGATTTCTATTTAGACAAAGGTTGTTAGTTTCTGCTGTTTCTCTAGAAAGAACATTTTGGACATTTGAAAAATAATTTTAGTTTCTTTTGGCAAAGGTCTTCAGATCTGATGGATACCATTTTTCATTACCTCCTGCTTCTTAGAGTATTAATTTTTACTCTAAATTATAGAAGGTGGTTAGTTTCAGGAGATGTTTGTGGGACAGTGATGGGAGAAACTCCATTTTGCATGGTCATCGCCCTCCTTGATGTGTTGTATAAACTGTAGGTGCTGAAACCGCGATATCTTTTAATTCTTTGGTTTCTTTTCTGAAGCCAAACTATTGCTGGATATTTATAAGTGTAATAACAATATCATGCAAATATATGATGGAAAAATAGTTTTTCTCACTTAATTTATTTCCTTGATCCTCAAGTTGAGATTCAAAAGAATGTTTAATTACTTGGTGAGTCAGTTATGATAAATTTCAGGACCCTTTCCATGAAGTCATTGGAACTCTTGCCGAGTTTACTTTGACGCTGTCATTTGCAGATTAATTTTCTGTGACTTAGAAATACCGTGGTATTAACCTTCCCTGAATGAAACGTAGCCGATGCTCTTGGGCACCAACATTTGCCAGTGAGTCGTGGCTTCGGTCTGTCTCCCCTCCCACGTGCTGGGCAGTGCTGGGGGCGGTGCCCGTGGGGTGCGTGGAGAGGTCCCAGAGCTGCTGGTCGGACGCTGGGCATTTGCGTTCTGGTAACTGTGGGTTTACATGAGTGCTTTAAGGCCCAGTGGGAATCCTTTGCAAACTTCCCTGAAGTCTTGGGCCATTCTTAATTTTTGTCTGTCCCTCCAAATAGTTTGACCGCAGATTTCCACTGCTCCTTACCAAGGAGGAGGACTAGGGCACTGCCTTGGGGAAGAGGAGGGACCCACAGGAGGGTGGTGTAAACATGCTCCTCCCTTTCTGTACTGGAGTTCAGTAGCCCTGCTCTACTTTCAAAAAGTGAAGGTTGACTTGTAGCCACTGTATGTCCTGAAAAATATTTCAGTTTTCAACTTTATTTCCCAGAAGCTTATGGCTGTTTTCTTTCTGTATATTTGCTGATCATAATTCCTTTCCATGACTCTGATCAGACCTTCAGAAAGTCTTTGATTTCTTTTTTGGATTATTTTAAAGTACGTGTATTTAAAGATCTTTCTCTTGAGATTATTCAAAAGGGTTGTGTGAATTAGTGAGAGGGAAAATGTCAGCCCCTCGGTAAGCTCTTTAGGATGAGGTGGGTAGGGGGCCCGTAGGGAGGAAAATAGCCTCATGATCATGCTGAAAGCATGAGGACAGCTCGTGACCGATTCCATTGAACTTGCATTCATCTGTGATGTCATGGTATCCCCTTGTCTATGTCAGTAACCTAGGGTCTGGGTACAGAAGCCTTCAGGGTTGTGTCTGTCACAGACACAGATATTTGAGAAAAGCTATGCCGGTGGGTCCCTGAAGTGATGGGGTAGGGCCGAGAGTGGCCACAGTTATCATGGGCTCCACTGAGCTCTCTCTGTGAGGGTCTTACTAGATGATGCTTCTCTACTTGGAAGGTATCTACTCATCACTCAGAACACGGTTGCTACCACAGCGGAAGATTCAGCTCATTGAGGGCTGTGCCAAAAGCCTGCAGCTGTGTGGGCATAGTTTTACAGGGAAGATGCAGGGAAGGGAAGGTTCCATCTCTTGTCCTGAGTGCAGTTAAGGCAGGGCCCTAGTACGCAGCACAAAGCCACCTTGTGGCTGCGGCCTTCCCTGGAAATGGAGCGCGAGCAGGGGCTGCATTTGCAGCAGCGCAGCTCTGCATTCTAGAGGCACATTCGAGAGGACTGTGTAGTTTTTCTTTCCGAAGATCCATAGGAACAGAAAGGATCACTGTTACCCACGTTGAGTAGGTGGGGAATCTGAAGCAGAGAATTTCCTTTTATTTATTTACTCATGTTCCACCTTGTGCCTTGAAGAATTGAAATGGGAGAGATTATAAAAGACTTACTAGTAAACCTAAGCCAGAGCTGGAATGAGCTACTAAGACATTTGTTTTTAAAGGGAATGACTTTTCTTTTAATCCAAGAAAAGTACATATAAGATAAGGAATTCATCACCATGAAATAGTTTGAAGGGAAGAGTAATCCCTATTCTGTTTGATTCTAAATAGCTAGGATTAGAAGGAATCTTGCGTATGTCTGCATGCAGGCCAAGGTACATCTTCACTACCCAAATAGTGAGACATCCGTGAATCTCATTTTCATTTATTAATTGTGTATACCTTTGTCTGTCTGTCCAACACAACCTGGGATTTTAAGGATCTTTTTGGGTTACACATGTTTGTGTGGACAAGTGTTGGCGGGTTGTGCTTCCGCCTCATGAGTAGGTCTGTGGGTGCCTGTCACCTGTCCCCTGAGCACGCACTGAGAGCTCTCAAGAGCTCTCAAGAGCTGGCCCAGCTCCTATTATTTACAACCCTGCAGTCTCGGGTTTAAGGGGAACCCTCAGCGACTGGAGGCCGGCGCCCCTGAGCTGTGCCTATGGCCTCGGGGCAGTCTAACCCTCTGAGCACATTCCTCCTCACTTCTCTGGCTTCCTGATCCTTCTGGAACACGTGAACCTTGTTCACAGGATTGCATTCCTGGACAGAGGCTGCCCACATTTCGTGGCTGCTAATCTTCAGCATATAAACAGTGTGTGCAGACAGATCCGCCCAGCTCCCCCTCATTAGCTCTGCTGGGTGGCCCCTCACCTCTCCCTTCTATGCAGGGCCGAGCTCTGGGGTGGCAGCCTGTGGAAGGGGCGAGAAGAGCCAGGGAGCTGTTAATGTAGGGCGGAGGCCACAGGCAGCAGCAGTTAACTTCTGCTCACACCCCTCTGGGACAGGGTGGGAGGCTGTGAGAAGGAGCAACTGGGACTGTGGCCCGCTTCCCTTCCCTCGGGGCACAGGGCACGGGAGGATAAGTCCCAGCTGCAGCCTTACAAGGTCAGAACAAGCCCCAGTTGCTGAGCAGAGGATGAGGGGTAGAGCGTGGGGCCAGATTCCTGCGGCAGGAAAAGCAGCAGCAGGGAGCTGGGCTGACCTCTCCGAGGCCTTTAGCACACTATTGGAGGGTCCCTGGGGTTGCAGCAGCCAAACCAGTCACACTCTCTGACCAGGTCCTTCTACCCAGAGCCCAGTGCTGCTGCCTGGCCAGCTCTGGGCCTGGGACCTTGGAACTGGGCTCAGACAGCCCCTTGCAGAGGTCTGGACGATTGGGCTGCGGATGACACAGCGCTCCCACTGGGAATGGCTGTTAAGAGTTGACAGAGCACAGTGCAAAGGGCAGTGTGCTGAGGCCACCCGTGTCTATGCCGGGCTCCACCTACATCCATGGAGTGCAAAGACAGGGGTGGTCCTTGGTGCAGCTGCCGCAGCCTGGCTTCCTCAGCCTGGCCGATCAGCACCATCTGCCCTGTTGCGGCAAGCCTCCTGTGGTGGCGTCCTTTGCTAACAGAATTCTCCCTTTCTCTCTCTCCCTCCCTCCCTCTCTTTCTGACTCCTTGAACTTCCTGTCTCTCTTCCTTCTTGTCTCTGAATCACCTCACTCTGTTCTTTGTCTCTGTTTCCCTGTCTCTGTCTTTATATGTAGTTTCTCTTTCTTTATTTCTTTTCTTTTTACTTCTCTTTCTCTGATATGTTCACTAGTTACAACAGACAATCCCAATACTAAGACTGGAAATACTAATACCACGGCTACTAGAGTTTTACTAAATGGCTACAATGTGCAAAGTACCATTGGGGACTGGGGAAGGACAGAGGACAGGTGTTTGAGGAGTTCTCCAGCTAACGCGATGGATAGGCAATTTACTCACCACCCTCTTAGCCAGGAAACATTTTTCAGGCATCACTGTATGCCAGGCACTTCTGTGTATTAGTCATGGAATGAAAAAAAAAAAAAAAAACACACACACACACACACACAAACTTCCTACACTCCAAAGCATGCAAATGAGATGGATAGATAGATCCATGCACAGGAGAACTGCGTTCCTCACAGTGTGGAAGAAATAATGGGGCCCACGTTAGAACTGAAGGGGTGTAGTGACCTGGAAGAGCATTCCAGGGTCAGGGAAAGACAGGTCAGAGGCCCAGAGATGAGCAAGAGATAGAAGCAGGGACATCCCGGGGCGAGGAGGGGCCGCAGAAAGGTGTGGCAAGTGGCAGAGGCGCATGACTTCACAGGTGAGTCAGGAATGGCCTCACCAGAGAGGGGAGACAGGGACAGACAGCAGTTCAGTGTGGGGGGGGGTGGGTACAGGAGCAGGAAATTGGGAAAACAGAGAAATTGGGTGTTCGGGATTAGAACTGAGAGTTATAGTTGGGATGGGACTATGATGAAGTAAACTAGAAAGACAGACCGGAAGTGAACCAGACCTTCCCGAGATCTGCAGCAAGACAGGGACCTGCGAAATCCTCCCGAAAGTCCTTTGTCACACCAAGTCCCTGTGTGGGAACTTACCATAAAGAAATAGTCATGGGCACCAGGTGGTGTGAATAATGAGACTTAGAGCAATGCTACTTAAATATTCAGATGCTTACATAATAAAATATGTTGTGTGTGTGTAGTAGAACATGGTGCCACTGTTACAATGCCATGGCCTTCATTCAGGTTTTGACAGGGAAACCATACTCGAGATGCTAAATAAAAAACCTGACAAACATAATACCCATTCGACTCCTGCTTTCTTTAAAAGCATACATGTATGTATACACGTACACACAGAGGAAAGTTTCCAAAGAGGTTTGTGGCATGCCAGAACTTTTGTCGTGGTTGTGGGAGGTAGGTGGATTTTTGTATTTCTTATCTTTTAAAAAATAGTACTGTCGGGGCCAGGGATTTAGCTCGGTGGTTCTGGCACCTGCTTTACAAATACAAAGGCCCGGGTTCGATCCCTGGTAACCACATTCCACAATGCAGGTTGTGGTGACTCATACCTGTAATCCCAGCACTCAAGAGGCAGAGGCAGGAGGACTGCTGTGAGTTCCAGGCTCACAAAGTGAGACCTTGTCTAAAAAAAAAAAGTACTGTTGGGGCCGGGGATATATATAGCTCAGTGGTTCCAGCACCTGTTTTGCAAGCTCAAGGACCAGGGTTCAATCCCTGGTAACCACATACAATACTGGGCGTGGAGACTCACCCCAGCAGCAACCAGTACCACATACCACAGTACCGGGCGTGGTGACTCATGCCTGTAATCCCAGCACTCGGGAGGCAGAGGCAGGAGGATTGCTGTGATGTGAGTTTGAGGCTGAGCTCAGGGCCAGCCAGAACTACAAAGTGAGACCCAGTCTCAAAAAAAAAAAAAAAAACTATTAAAAATTGAGAACAACAACAAAAGAAAGCACTCAGATTACAGTCCCAGGATATTTAGGAAGAGGAGTGGAATTCCAGAACGTGCTGACGAGAACAAGGGTCAGGGCTGAATGGGCAGGAAGATTCAAGTGATGTCCAGTTCTCTGACTTGGATCTCAGGGAGGCTCCAGGTGTCACTGCTGGTGAAGATTTGAGGAATACCAAGGTTCCAGTTTCCAGCATCTTGAGTCTGAGCTACCTGTGGGACATGGTAGGGAGAAGTGGTCATCAGGTTGGTTTGGATCAGAGAGAACTGCGTCAGTTGGAGATGAGTCTGGAAGTTAGCAAGAAGATTGATGGTTGATGCTGGGGATGGACAAACTTGCCTGGAGGACACAGGTTTGCATGAGAGTGGGGCTGGGCACTCAGCTGAGAACTTTACTTTGTGACTGTTTCATCAAAAAGTGGCCCAGAAAGGGACACCAGCAGAGCCCGTGGGCAACTGGGCAGAGGGAGGAGTGCTATGTATGTCAGGAAGCCAGGGCCAAAAGAGCTCTGAGAAGGACGACGGCCATCTTGGCTGAACCTTCCACAGAACCTTAATGCCTTCCTGAGGGCACTGGCCTGTTTGGGATGTGGATTTTTTTTATTGATACATGGTTAGTGTTAGAAGTCAGGAGAAGACAACCAAGTCCTCAGAGGCTATCAAGAAGATAGTTTTCGTTTAATGACCTGTTCCAGAGGAGTGGAAGGAGAAAAGAGTAAGTTTCCCAGCCCAGTGAGTGAAACAGTATTTCCAAACCACTCTTTCCCCTGGAAGGAAGGGGGGTTGGAGGCGGCCCTCTGTTAGACCGGAAGATGGACTTAATGACATGCATCTACTGCTCTCATTTCTGGGTGGATGCAGAATTCATGCAGTGCTTTCTGCCAGCATGTTAGAGGAGATGAATCCATTAATTGGTACCAGGAATGAAATGAAAGAAACAAAGAAATAAGCAGAGCCCAACAACAGAGCTGGAAGAGACCCCAAACCCTGTGAGGTTGGAGCTCAGAGTAGCTTAAGTTCCAGAAGCCTTGGGGCTGCAAATCCCATTGCTGCGAGTCCAAGTGTTGGTCCTGGGATCAGACTTCCTGTGCTATGATCCAGCCTCCCATGGGCCATGATATTTAACTCCTCTATGTCTCAGTGGCCTATCGGTAAAATGGAATAGTAATAGTCACTTTGCTCGGATGGATTGTAGTGAGTCAGGCGGGTGAGTGGGAGTCGCCAGGAAAAGCCAGCAGGGAGTAGCATCTTGGCGGTTCTTACTGTTAGCACCACCGTCATGTCATGCTTCTGATGACATCACTGCTTCTGCTACCCAGGAATGAGGAAATGGTAGGAAGGGGAGGAGCATTAATTCTGCAAGGATAGCTGGGGAGGAGGTGGGGGAAACTTGCTAAGGGCACAATCTCTGAGGTCAGGAATACATATCTGGTGTAGTTTTAAAATAGGCACATCAGCGATACTTTTATAAATTGTATTTTGAGGTTCCTATGAAATTCAAGAGTTGGACAATGAGATACTGGAGTAAGTAGTTAGATGTGTGACTGAAAAATAATACCCAGGAGTGAGAAATAGGGAAAGTTGAGAAAGGAAAGGGGTAAAATAAAAGTGGTGGTCATTTCACCTGGTGTGATACGTCCAAACTGAGAATGAGCCCAAGGCAGAGGCCTAAGACTTGGGGAAAGACTCACGTGATATCCCCAGAGTAAGCCCAGGGCTGCCCCGCACCAGGCATTGTGGACATCGCCGCTCCACACTTCTGGCTTCTCCAAATCTCCTTCCCACCAACTGGCAAATTCAATATAACTGCATATCTGGCCCTCTTCTGAGTACTTCTCATCTAGTACTGGTGGAACCTTCATGGGAAGATGATAAAGTAGGCAGCATTTCTGACAGATAACTCGGCACAGGAAGACAGGAAGCACAGTATGTGGCACACTTTGTTACATAGGACCCCACAGAGGCTAAATGATGGAACTAGTGACCAAAGTCCCCATCGTCAGACACTGGATCTCATTAAGTGTCCAGCGGCAGTGCTGTTTAGAGAGGACAGTATTTTCTCATGCTCTCTAGTGGATTATTGTAGAAATTTTGTCCAGGCTCTTTAGAGTTTTTCTCTTCAGTTTCATGTGGTTTCTTCTGCCCACAAGTCCTAACTAAAAGGCACGCTTTTCACCCAGTCACTCTCCCTGCAACTCACCTGCATCACCTCTTAGCGTTGCTTCAGCGCTTTTGCTTTTTATATGCTCTTCCTGGCCTTTCAAGTTGTCAGATTCCTGTCAGCCCCATGCTCAGGTTCTCTTTCTTCATGGAACCTCCACTTGACTCCGTGGTCATTTCATGATGTTTAAAACTCCTCTCCACACTTGAGAAATATCGATCTCTCTACTTATTACCCATCTTTTATTTTGCTCTTTATAAGTTGGATTTCTCATATAAGAAAAACCATGTGACATGTAAGTTTGCGTGTCTGCCTTATTTCACAGAGCATCCATTTTCCTACACGATTCCAGAATTAACATGTGTCACATATGTGTGCATTCCATACGAGAGGTGGGGAGGAACATTCTAGGTCACGTGTGCCAATTGCAGAGACATGGAGATATGGCTGGTGGCAGCGTGTGATCTATTATACATTAACCACCTGTTTGTGTCTTGTAGTCAACTAGTACATATTTATGCCCTTTTCTTCCAGCTAGGTGAACCTTGACATTGTGCCTGTTGGGCAGTTCCCGAGCCAGGGGACAAGCGGAATGATTGCTCACCTGTGCCTGGTGTTTGTTTTGCTTTTGTGCAGACCAGGGATGCTCTTACCACCATTCTCCGTGACCTCCGACCTCAAGATCATTTCAGTATCATTGGGTTTTCCAACCGGATTAAAGTGTGGAAAGACCACTTGGTACCAGTCACTCCTAACAGTGTCATAGACGGCAAATTCTACATTCACCTCATGTCGCCCAGTGGAGGTAAGAATGGCCCTTCCTTTCACATCAGCTTTGGCATGACAGCAAGGCTAATTTTATGCCAAGAGCTGAGGATCAGAGACTGAAGCAGATGACAAGAGAAGAGGTAACAGGTAAGAGCTTTCCCAAAAGATTATGTTTCTCTGAACACAAAATATCTAAAGTCTCGGGCCGGGGATTTAGTTTGATGGTTCGGCACCTGTCTTGCAAGTGCAAGGACCTGGGTTCAATCCTTGGTTAACCACATACAATACTGGGTGTGGAGACTCCTGCCCACCAGCAATCAGTACCACATACCACAGTGCCGGGCGTAGTGGCTCACACCTGTAATCCCAGCACTTGGGAGGCAGAGGCAGGAGGATTGCTGTGATATGAGTTTGAGGCTGAGCTCAGGGCCAGCCTGAACCACAAAGTGAGACCATCTCAAAAAAACCAAACAAAACTAAAGTCTCAGCCCCAAGGCGCCGAACTAAATTAGTCAAGTTATGAGGTGCAATACCGCAGAGGTGTTTGGGTGCTTCCAGGCTTATCTTAGGTACCCTGAAAAACATGGCTGCTTTTTGTAATGTGTTCTTGGGCCGAGAATTATGAGAGGGATGATCTAGCATTTTGTGTACCTGTTATGAAGCCGGCAGAACAGCTGGTTGTCCTTGTTATCTAAGCTGCACTGAGAGGCCGCACCATGAGCTCCACGTGGCGAGGGAAGTGCCGTGGGTGGGGGAGGAGTTGGGAGGGCGATGGGCTCCGAGTCCTTGCCCTTGGTCTTGATCATGGTGCCTGGTGAGTGTGCAGAACAGTAGAGACAACACGAACAATTATAAAGAATTTTACCAGAACTACAGACTCACAGCCGTGTGTTACCCAACTGTGCGACAAATGAGTTTCAGCTCAGGACCTGGGTCTTACACTCACATGGCTAGTTCCAGGGTCACATAAGATGTGCACAGTACTTGGGGGTGGTTAGTGAGACTGAACCAGGCCCTGTGCTCCCTCTTCCTCAAAAGACCCTTGACAGAGACATCATCTTCTGAAGCTGTTGTCTTGGTTAATTTCACTTTGGTCCTCTGGGAACATTTGTTGTACCCAGATCAGTCTTATCTCATGTGAGATTTTTCCATTTTTCATATATTCCTTATTTCCCATCTGAGACAAAGCACTAATTCCCCAAATAAACTTCATTTGAATGCTGGCTCATACTTAGACTCACCACAGTATTTTCTTTCAGTCTCCAAAAACAGTATAATCTAAAGACTGTCTTACTATTTGATGAGAGAAAGGAAAGATAAGATTTAATATTACACTTATTGTCTCTGGCAAGGAGTTGATAAGACTATAAAGGCCCTTGAGGGAAGCGATTTCTGTGTCTTTGCAGCACCTGGTTCCTAGCATGGTTTCTGAAGTGCTGTATGTTTCAATAAATGTTAAAATGAATTTATTTAATTAGAATTATATGTGTGTGTTGGGGGGAGATCATTGAACACCTGCCATGTCATAGTTTATGTTTTTTTGGAATCCAAACCTTAGAAACCTGTTAGTTTCCTCTTTTTCTCAATGTTGCTTTGCCTCCACTCTGCAGTGAAGAACTTTTTAACTTGCTTCTCTAGCTGGTGTAACTTTAGGGTCAGAGTGGTGTGTTCCGAAGGCAGACTGTCTGGATATGAGTCCGCCTTTAGCCCCTTAACTCCCTGTACCTCAATTCCCACATCTGAGAAATGAGAACAATAATGTAGATGTCATGGGGATCAAATACGTTAAAAGATTCAAAGTGTGTAGGGTGGTCCTGGCATGAAGAAGTCCTCTCTGTGGTGTGGCTGTTGATTTTACTCACCTGGGCGGTACCCCTGCTGACGCCCGCCCTGGAGTTCTTGTGGAAAGCTGGCAGCTCTGCGGGACTCTGTTGCAGAGAGAGCCCCTCTGTTGCTGCCTGGACCAGAGATGCCTCACTTTAACAGATTTCATTCCAGACCCTGTGGTGTCTTTGGCACCTGAGTGCAATCAGTGGAGCTAAATCCATCCTTTGGCCCTGACTCTTCCTGGCTTTAAAGTGGACAGAGAGATTTGGCATCACTGCTAAGTGCAAATTAAAAAGGATCCAACACCTGTCAGTTGGAATGCGCCTTTTCACCCAGAGGCAGCATGAAATGGGACTGGCGTTACTAACAGCAAATGAGTCATTCCAATAAAATGTGAAAGACCATTTCAGTGGCAACTTTGCCTTCTGGTTGGAATCTGAATGCATCTTAGCAGGAATTATAAACCTTTTTGTCACAAGTATAGATTTACCTGTGTTTTTTTAATCCAGAAATTCTGGAGGATTTAAATGATCTGCATCTTTCAAACATTGTACATGTGGCAGATAGCTAAATACCACTCCAGATAGGATGAGGGAGGGCGGTGAAGGTTACAGAACTCTACATTTACTAAAAACAATGAAGTAGATGCTTACAATGTGGTTTTTAGTTTGCAAATTTTAACTCAAACCATTAAAAAATAAGTGTAATTAAAAGGGGTGATTTTTGTTTGGTAGGTAAATTTTACCTCAGACCATTAAAAAGTGACTTCAGGATCTAGATGTTCAAAACTCAGCTTTGCTTGGGGACAGTGAAACAGCAGCAGGCCAGTTGAATGAAATTCTCAGCTAATCCAGAAACCTCATTTTTGCTGGAGTCGCAACTTCAACCAGTCACCCATCTCTCCATACTCCAAGCAAATACTTATTTGCCAGCTTCTGCAGACCCTGGCACACAGATCAAATCCAAGCTGCTGACCACAGCCGCCTGAGTGTAGGAGTGTGCATTTTAATGGCTCCTTACATTGTGGGCTTTAACAAGCAGATATAATCTCAAAGGAGCAGCAAGTAAGGGAAGGAGAGATAACAGAGGGACCTAAGCAGTTCCCTCAGCACCACCCAGGAGCGTTTTAAATCACCTGAGACTGCATCTGGTTACCCCACCCCACGTCCTCACTCTGTGCGCCTTTGTTCTCTGTGACTCTTTCTCCCTTCAAACTCCTGCACCTGACACCTTCCTGTTCTTTTCACATCTGGTCCCAGAAAAGGGTGGAGAAACTGTTAATGTGAGGGAACTTTTGCATTAGGGTACCATCCGTCACCTTGAGAAGGAGCTTTTGACTGTGGGATTCTTCCATGTCATTTATATTTATGGAGCCAAGCTGAGGGCTCTGTGCAGCTGTGAGCGTGAACTCAGGGTCTCAAGCTGGGTGTGAAAATGCAAGCTGACTTGTTATGTCTTACAGGCACAGACATCAACGGGGCCCTCCAGGCCGCCATCAGGCTCCTCAACAGTTATGTGTCCCACAATGACGTCGAAGACCGGAGCGTGTCCCTCGTCATCTTCCTGACAGACGGCAAACCCACAGTTGGGGAGACTCACGCCCCCAAGATTCTCAACAACACTAAGCAGGCTGCCCAGGGTCAGATCTGCATCTTCACCATTGGCATCGGCAACGACGTGGACTTCAAGCTGCTAGAGAAGCTCTCACTGGACAACTGCGGCCTCACTCGGCACGTCCGGGAGGAGGAGGACGCCGGCCGGCAGCTCATTGGGTCTGTTTCCCTTCTCAGGAGAGAGCTGCTCACAGGGTGTGCGGGATTCCAGACAGGCGGTGCTCCTGCTGCACTGTGCTTCTGTTCAGAGTGCTTCTGAGTCACCGGTCTCATCCTGGGGTTGGGAAGCAGGCATATCAGGATTCAGATTCTCGTTTTGTAGCTTTAGGCTAAACTTTAAAACTATCCATGCCTCAGTTTCCTCATCTGTAAAATGAGAAATAGTTGGCTGACAGAATTCAAAGAGAAAACTTCTGTAGATTAGTGGCACGATGGCTATTTCACATTAGGCATTTAATGAGTTCTTATCATTGTAATTGCCTTATCAATTTTTTAGTAATTTGGGAAGAAATAGTTTAGACTTATAATTTAATAACAATTTGAATAATAATCAGATTATTGTTATGAGGTAGAGAAGAAACTAGAATTTAGGCCTTCTAACTCAAAGGTAACTTACCTTGGGTGGCATGATACCAAACACAGAATATGACTTCACTCCACCTGCCATACTGCATACTGTGACAACATCACACTTCTTTATAATTTTAAAAATTTTGGTGAGTCCATGTTTCCAGTGCATAATGATTCCATTCATTGCAGGGAGCTGGTGCATGCTCATAAGATCCTTTGACTCTCGATGTACATGGCATATAGTGTAGGGGAGAAGTGAGGCCAAGCTATGTTGACAGATGTTCAATGGCTAAAACAAAGAGATTTAGGAAAGATAAATCTCACCGAAATTCTGGAGTGCACAGAAATACAGGTAATTAGTATGGAACTGGTCATTAGTTTTCTTCCAGCATTTTAATGGAATGTTTAATTGAAAACAGGAATTTGTTTCCTTTACTGTAAAAGTTCTTCAAGACCAAACTTGGGGCCCCTGAATGTACTGTATAAGAGAACTGAGATTCGTCCAAGAGTTCACAGTGAAAGTTATTACATGAAAACAGATCAGTTGCCCTAGTGATAGTGCTAACAACATTTCTGTCCTAACACTTACTGAGAGCTTAAAATCTGGGCTGGGGATTTAGCTCAGTAGTTCCAGCACCTTCCTTGCAAGCACAAAGGCCCGGGTTCATTCCCCGGTAACCACATACAATACTGGGTGTGGAGATTCATGCCCTGCAGCTATTAGTCCCACATACCACAGTGCCGGGCGTGGTGGCTCACGCCTGTAATCCCAGCACTCGGGAGGCTGAGGCA
This sequence comes from Petromus typicus, assembly GCA_004026965.1. Classification (NCBI taxonomy): domain Eukaryota; kingdom Metazoa; phylum Chordata; class Mammalia; order Rodentia; family Petromuridae; genus Petromus; species Petromus typicus. The sequence continues at coordinate 133,398 of PVIR01000524.1, forward strand.
GGAGGATTGCTGTGATGTGAGTTTGAGTCTGAGCTCAGGGCCAGCCTCAACTACAAAGCGAGACCCTGTCACAAAAAACAAATAAACAAAAAAATTTGCCTGGGATTTCAGCACAGTCATCTCATGTGAAATCACAAAATCCTCACAAAATCCTAAGACAATGATGGCAAACCTTGCAGAGACGAAAGCCCCAAACCCACTTCTTTATCAAAAAGCATCAACCCTGCAATTGAACCTGAATACTGAGGTCTTAGTTTAGAAAAAACAACTCAGATGATTACATTTTTCGTCTTAAAAGAAAAACCAGCAAGACGTGCACCATAATTTGCCACCACTGTCCTAGGAAGTAGGAAATTGAGGTGCGAACAAAGAAATAGATCATGAGTGTGAGGGCCATCTCAAAACTGTCACACAAGGAATGATGAGACCAGATGGTGATCAGGTAACATAAAAGCTTTCAGGGGACACAGCGTGTGAGCATCTAAGGTGCTGGCATGTTAAAGACTGGTTAGACTAATCCACTGTAGAGCGCTGGGTGGAAATTCCAGGGAGGAAGATTCTGGTCCCGTCTAAGGATGTTCTCCGTGGTCGTCAGAGAAGCTGACAGAAAGAGCTCTGTGAGACAGATGGCGAGCACTCTCTAACCTGAGGAATTTGAGGTCCTGCTGGATGTCCTCTGTTGCAAAGACTGTGCTGTGGTGTATGACGGACTTGGTCACCTCTAGTCAGATGGCCCTAGGGGAGTGTGGTTTGCTGTAGGTCGGCCCTGGCTGCTGCCCGCCAGGTCCTGATTCTCTCTGTCCCTCCCTGCAGGTTCTATGACGAGATCAGGACGCCTCTCCTTTCTGACATCCGCATTGATTATCCCTCTGGCTTGGTGGAGCATGCCACTAAAACTGTGTTTCCCAACTACTTCAATGGCTCTGAGATTGTCATCGCTGGCAAGCTGGCGGACAGGAAGGTGGATCAGCTGCATGTGGAGGTCACTGCCAGCAACAGTAAGAAATTTGTCATCCTAAAGACAGACGTGCCAGTGGAGCCTCAGAAGGTGGGAAGTGACGTCACAGGAAGCCCTGATTCCAGAGGCGATGGTGAGGAGACCCCCAACCATGTCGAGCGTCTCTGGAGCTACCTCACTGTCAAGGAACTGCTGAGTGCCTGGCTACAGAGTGACAGTGAGCGAGAGAAGGAGAGACTGAAGCAGAAGGCGCAGGAGCTGGCCGTGAGTTACCACTTCCTCACCCCCTTCACCTCTATGAAGCTGAGGAAGCCTGTGCTTCACGAGGACACACTGGAGGCGGCCCGGGGCATATCTGCTGTGACAGGACCCGAAACGGTGATGCAGAGCCTGCGGGGATCCACCATGCAGCCAGGTACATCCCCTGCCTGGTTAGCCCCGCCTGGGCCTGGGCGTTGCTTCTGACTCTTTGTAAGGCTGTGGCCACCTCAGCAGGAGTCTGTTTTATTTATCAGATGATGGCTGTTATAAACAAGAGCCCTGCTTGCGGTGGGTGGTTTTCAGAAAGTCTGTGAGGTTGTGTGTTTGTATTGTTACAAACTGAGGCTCTCAAGGGAAATGGAGAAGTAGTGTGTGGACAGAGACCTGGGGCCAGTCATCAGCCCATCAATAAACCGCCCCTGAATGCAGTGCCCGCCATACTGCAGGCCCGATTAGGGGCCCTGAGATGAACAAACAGACACACATACTCCGTGTGAAGTGCCTTTTTATAATCCTAAATTCTTCAGAGTTAGGTCATTTTATGAGTATACTTGGTTTTCTTCCTTGAGAAAGTTTGTGAAGAAGCAAGATACTGATTTTTTGAGAGAACCACCCAGCATCTAGACAGAGGTGTGGCCATGCTCAGTCACAATGGCACTTTGACAGGAGTGAATTTGTAGGGTCAGTAAGAAAAAGCGGGGAGACCAAGGTGGAGGGATGTATTCTGAGTTATACCCATTTGTGGAAGATGGTGTAATTTTTGGTTTTGGTGGGGTGTTTTTTGGGTTTTTTTTGAGACTCACTTTGTAGTTCAGGCTGGTCCTGAGCTCACCATGTAGCCCAAGTGAGCCTGGAACTCACAGCAATCCTCCTGCCTTTGCCTCCTGAGTGCTGGGATTACAGGCGAGAACCACCACACCTGGCACTGTGTGTGGTACGTGGTTTCCAGGGCTCGAACTCAGGACCTTGAGCTTGCAAGGCAGGCACTAGAACCACTGAGCTAAATCCTTGGCCCCAAAGTGGTGTGTTTTTATGTTTAACATTTTTATTATGTTCCTGTTAAGTTCCTCCAGCTAAGAAAGGGGGTGGAAGTTGGTGAGGCCCTGGGAGAGAGTCCACAGACTCTGTCTTCTTTATTCATCACTCTGAACTGATGAGCACTACAGAGTGCAACAGAGAATATGAAGTATGGATCTACTGACCTGCCTGGGGGCAGCTGTGAGGCTCAGGGAAGATTTTTGTCTCTCTGAGCCTCCACGTCTGTGTCTGTAGAATGGGAGCAATAATCATGCCTCTGAAAGCCTGGAAAAAGTGTTAACATGGAAAACCTTTGGCTCAGCATGAATTTCTGCCAATGTGAGCCCTCCTTCCTCAGTAAGAATGTAGTGCCAGACACTGACTGAAAAGCACAACCCATCTCAAGAGGCAACAAAGACTCTAGCCATTTTAGAAAGTGCAGAGCCTCCAAAAGCCAGAAATTTCCGTCTGAGGGAAAGCAGGCTGGAGGACAGAATTACCTCATGCTGAAAGATCTGTGCCACTTCTGAGAGGATTGGCTTTTTGAATAAGGCCTTTTATCATATGTCAGCAACTCAAATCTCAACAGATTCAGGAGAGAGCAGACATAAATGATAGTGGACATCAAGGACCAGGGACACAGACAAGGAGACAATCAACGTTAAAGAATAAGGAACTTTTCAAGTAGATTTCAGAAAGATTTTCCTGAAGTGTCAGTGATATCAGACTTGTCTTCTTTATCCAAAGCTGTGGTATTTATATATATATATATTTTTTTTTTTCTTGAGTGTCTTTAGCAACTGCCACTTTTTTGTGGGTTTTGTTTTGTTTTTTGAGACAAGGTCTTGCTTTGTAGCTCAGGCTGGCCCTGAGCTCACTATGTAGCAAAGGTGAACCTGGAACTCACTGCAATCCTCCTGCCTCTGCCTCCTGGGTGCTGGGTTACAGGCATGAGCCACCATGCCCAGCATTGTGGCATGTGGTACAGATTGCTGTGTGAGTCTCCATACCCGGTATTGTATGGGTTACCAAGAATCGAACCCAGGCCCTTGAGCTTGCAAGACAGGCACTGGAACCACTGAGCTAAATCCTCAACCAAGCTGCCACTTTTTTTTCATTACTGAGAATTCAACCCAGGACTGTCACACTGAGTGGCCTTTTTTTATTTTTATATTTTGAAATGGGAATCTCATTAATTTGTCCTGGCAGAGCTGGCACTTGGAATCTGTTTGCCTCAGCCTCCCAGAGTGCTGAGATTACAGGAATGTGTCACCATCCCTTGCACAACTGCCATATCTTACAGCCATCACCCTGTCAGACTCCTCTGTCCTCCTTGCTGGTCCATCTGCACTCTGCCCATGTTCGCTGTGCCTGAGACTAGAATGGAGAATGCTTATAAAACATTTAGACCCTTTTATTTTTAATTTCTCTGAGGATAGAAACCAGTGAAGTGGAGCATAATTTACCTTATACACAATTTGAAAGAAGATAGTGATCTTATTTACAGAAATTAATTTTCTTTTAGGTTGTACATTAATGAAATATTTATTCAGTTAAGTTACTTTGAAAACTTAGTGTTTCGGACTGCTTTACAAATCAAGCTTATCCATACAGTTGTGGACACTGACCAGGAGCCATGCCTTGGAGTTTTAACTTTTTATTGTGTTAGAAACCACATAGCATGAGATTTACCCTCATAACCCTTCTTATGTGTACAGTTCAGTAGCTACATATATTCCCAGAGATCACAGAAAATAAAAATTTTATCTAATTGGTAAACAGTGGAACAATTATGCCTCCACAGTTTATAGCTCAGTTGTATCTTTCAAGGCTAGTTTCCCCTTTAAAGTAAATGGTGTTTTAAAGAGCTTTGGCTTCCTCTGAGTATTACAAATGTCTCTGAAAGCCGGGCATTCCTCGTGTCAACCGCGTCATCTTTAATGAATAGCACAGTGTTCTTTTCCTTTCCTTTTCAGGACCTGTGCTCAAGAAACCCTACAGCCCAAGAATCAGACTCTCTAAAACATCAGGTAAAAAAGAAAACAGGGACGTGGTGCGGTGTGAATTGAGAATAAGGACATTTTATAAAGTGGACCCTGGGAAGTTCCTTGAAGCCGTCACAGCGCGAGCGCAGTGTGAGGCAGGTGCTGTGAGTCACTTGTGAGCACCACGAAGAGGCCGCGTGGTGGGGAGCCTGGCAGGGCGCCGAGGGGGAGGGCGGGCTGAGAACCGCATTCTGATCGAGGCTGAGTTTCCGAGACTTTGGTTTTAGGGCTTGAAAATGGACTGCATTCAGCCTTGGGTGTCACAGATACAAAAACAGGTTATAAAAATGTAAATGCCTGGAGTGATGGGCAGGGTGTTCTGTTTTATTTTTTTTCATTGTTGGCCTTAGAAGGAAAGGAATAGATTTCAAATGCCATAATATTTTCTCTTGGCGGCTTCTTGGGATGGCAATAAAAGTCAGGATGGGGCGGCTGGGTTTTACTTTCCCAGTAGACGTGTCATGGAGGGTCTGGTGGCGCTCACCATGCCGTGCCGTGAGCACCCTGTGAGTGGCAGATGTAAAGAAGTACAAGTGTTTGTTCTGCTGCGGATGGAAAGAGTAATGGCCCCGGAGGAGGCTAAAGTTCTCACCCTATTGCTGGCACTCTGTCAGTCCTGCTTAGGTGACAGTTCTGAGAGTTTTTATGGGCTGCAATCCCATCATTTCTACTCAAAGTATCCAAATCTTTCTATAATAAAAGATGTTGCCTATCTCAAAAAAACTGAGTCAGGGGTTTAGCACAGTGGTTCCCGCACCTGCCTCGCAAGCGCAAGGACATGAGTTTGACCCCCCCCCCAAAAGAAAGAAGTACAAAAGCGGTTACTGCAGACAGCATCCAAGATGAGGGCTGTGTTGCAGTCTGTAGAGCACAGAGGTTGACAGGACGTGCATTCTGTCTGTGGGATCCGTGCCCCTCTGTCCCTGTGGCTAATCTCCAGGACGCTCCTGTTCTGTGGACTTCCACAAGGGCACATTTCCTCCTTGGGTGTCAAGGGTTCTTCTAAGGCCTCTGGGTTCTCAGAAGTTACCAAAAGAACATGAATTCGCCTTCAGCTTGCAAAGACGGCTCCTCCTCACCCACATGTCTAGTGTATGCAGGTCACAGGTACATATTCACGTGACCTGGACACAAGTGGAGACGATTTCCCAAATATGCTGTGCTTCCTGCCTAAGTCAGACAGAAACGCAGTCTCCAGTCTAGTGAGAGAAGACTATCGATGCAAACCTTTGGGACACATTTGGTCCATACAGTAAGGCAGAAGGCTGTTCATCCACAGCAAAGATGAAAATGGGGAGAGAAATAACAAAGATCTGAAGCAGTCTCAGCTGTGGACAGTAATCGAGAGCAGTGAGGTCCGTGTGGCCCGAGGAGGGATCCCGCTGTCGTCACTGCCGTTCTGCCCCGCTTTGCGTGACTCCATGCTCCCTCGTCATTCCCTAGATGGGGCCAGTATCTTAGTGCCCACAGACAAGGATGACACACAGCTGGCACTGTGGGAGTTTATGAGAGGCTATGGCTTGCTGGGAGGAGATGTGCCACAAGCCTTTCTCCTAGACAAGGAAAGTCCTCCTCACCATTCAGATGGGCAGTTAAAAGACAGACCAAGAGAATAAGAAAAATCCACCTGGAAAATTGAAGCCCATGGATTCAGTAATCCCTGAGGGCGTAGGGCAATGTCTGCCTTTCATTTTAACACTTTGCCGGAGCCTCAGCATCTGCACCTAGCTAAGGTGGGGGGAGGAGGGTAGATCTGTGCTTGGAAGACCGGATGTCAGTGTTCACCAGGCACTAACAGGGAGGATGGGGTGTCACTTCCCTCTACTGGAGGCACCTTCTTTCCAGTGCTGTCCTCAGGATTAAACACAGAATTGCACATGGAGGGCACCAGTAAATACTGTGTTTCTCTCTCCTGTGTGTGTTTCTCGGCAGTGGATGGCGACCCCCATTTTGTTGTGGATTTCCCTTTGAGCAAACTCACCGTCTGCTTTAACATCGATGGGCAGCCTGGGGACATCCTCCAGCTCGTATCTGATCACATGGGCTCTGGTAAGTCCCCCCTTCTCATGTCATCCAGGCAGGGCCAGGGAAGTGTTCCACCCACTTCTGTTTTTAGGATGAGTGGCTGGCTGCACAGGGCACATGGATGCTCGGTGGGTACTGTGGTGATCGGCCACAGGACTTGACGGTTCCTGACTTGGAGTCGGCCGGATGTGTGCTCAGACCCACACTGTGAGCTCCAGCAAGGCCTTGGCCCAGGCCTCATGGGCTGCAGTGGTCTCCCTTGTAAAACAGAGATGGTGACGGCGATACCCTGCTGGCCTCACCCGATATTATGAAGTGAATCGAGTGAAATAACTTCAAAAGTGTTCAAGTGTTTAGACACTCATGATGTATTAGTGTCACTGTGTCTTTCCATTCAAAAGCAGTAATGGTGGGGTGATAAGAGGAGCAAATTCATATGCCCCACTTCCTTGATAGCTCAGATGTAAGGCCCAGATGTTAACCACAAGCTCTGTGTGTCAGTAGCATAAAGGTCAAAACAGTGCCAGTCCCTGTCAGCCTAGACACAGACGGGGAGAGAAACACTGCACTGAAAATGCTGTCATGCAAGGCAGGTAATGACACCTAGGGACGGCCATGCTGACAGCCCCACAGCCCGGCTTTGTGAGGTCCTGCTGATATTTTTCAGTACTGAGAAAATGAGGGGCTGAGAAATTCAGGTTGTAGAGCACCCCCAGAAGGTAACACATGATGTATCTATGTGAAGTATGGTCCTGTTTCTCTTTGATTAAATTTTTCCTCTTCAGGCTTTCTTAGCCTCGCAGATAAGTTTCTAATGTTCATAATACCCCATCCTGGGGTTCAGGGAAGGGACGGGAATCTAACTATGTATCGCACTCTGGAAATGCCTTTTATCCTGGGAGCTGTTCGTATGGTTTCTAAATTCCCTAAATTAGATGTGTGTGTTGGTGCACATCTATAATCCCAGCTCTCGGGAGGCAGAGGCAGGAGGCTAGCCATGAGTTCCAGGCCAGCCTGGGCTCCATAATGAGTTCAAGATCAGCCTGAGTTACAGTAGCGAGACCCCATCTCAAAACAGAAAAAAGGAAATTCTCTCAGTTGTCCAGAGTGAACCTCAGCCTAGTCAGAGGAAGGTTTGAGGGCCGAGAGCAGGGTTCAGCCATGCTGGGATTGCTCCTCCACCCTTTCCCAGGAAAGTCACTTTTCTCTTTCTATATCTGAGAAGTCACTAGTTAAGGTTCATTAGGGTGATGACCGTCGAAACAGAGAAAACAAGAGTTAATTATATAGCAACTCTGTTCATTAAAAAGTGCCTCTTTGCCTGAGAACAAGGCATATCCAACACATGTCTGCTCATTTGCTCTCACACATCTGCACAATGGCCCCTGCTTGCTTCTGGCCCCACGGCACAGAGCCCTGGGGCTTTGTCTGTGGCCTCATGCAGGAGATGAGTCCAGGAAAGCTGAGCTTGTGCTCGGGCTGGTACAGCAGAAAAAGGTGGCTTCTACTTGGTGCAGCTCTCAGAGCACACATGCCCTGCCCTTTGGATTCTCACGCATGTTCTCACCATTTTATATCTTCCTTATTTTTCCAAAATGAAGGCGTTGAAGGTTGATTTTTTTCAATGACTTTCTGCAAAGGCAAATACATAGTAAGTAAAAAATTTGAGTTTTGGCAATGAAAAATTTCCCGTTGAATATCTTGTCCACTGCTCACTGGCATCAGTGGATCACTTGGTTCTGATTGGTGGCCACTGGTCAATGCAGAACACATGTCAGCGCCACAGATCTTCGCCCCTCTAACAGTGCCTGTAGTGAAGGCCACCAACACACAAGCCTTCTGCGATACCAAACCCAAAACCTCCTCCCCACATTCCGTGTGCCAGTCAGACATGCAGGAAACTCCCTTGTGGCCTCTTGCCTTCAGACTCACGTGGCAGCCACCAGGTGGCTTGAACATGGGAGTTGGTGTGGTGGTGCCGGAAATAGGAGAATGAGGAAGGAAGTTCTGACCCAATGCTTTTCACAGGAAGCCAAAACTGATTTCTTAACCACTGTTCTCTTCCCTGCGCCTCGGAGGCGTGACAGTGAACGGAGAGCTCATCGGGGCCCCCGCTCCTCCGAACGGCCACAAGAAACAGCGCACGTACTTCCGCACCATCACCATCCTTATCAACCGGCCAGAAAGGTCTTACCTCGAGATCACACCCAGCAGAGTCGTCTTAGACGGTGGTGACAGGCTGGTGCTTCCCTGCAACCACAGCGTGGTAGTGGGCAGCCGGGGGCTGGAGGTGGCTGTGTCTGCCAGCGCGAACGTCACTGTCACCATCCAGGGCACCATCGCCTTCGTCATTCTCATTCACCTCTACAAAAAGCCAGCGCCCTTCCAGCGAAATCACTTGGGCTTCTATATCTCCAACAGCAAAGGCCTTTCCGGCAACTGCCACGGACTGCTCGGTAGGCTGCTGGGGTATGCATGTCGGTTTAGAGGAGTTAGATTTCCCAGGTGAAGTTTAGCATGCCAATATTATTAGATTAATTGACAAATTTAAGAGGCGTTTGGTATTTCTGTGTACAGATGTCCCTTGTGATCCATAGGAGTATGGAGATTCCAGAATCTCCCAAGGATATCAGAATCCAAGGATGCGCAAGTCCCTTACTAAAACGGTGTAGTATTTGTATAAAAACTGCATACATTCGCCCATGTTCTTTATTTAATTTTAAAATTTTATTTATTATTTATTTATTTGCAGTACCAGGGATTGAACTCATGACCTTGTACTTACAAGGCAGGTGGCAGCACCCGAACTAAACTCCCAGCACACCCATATACTTTAAATCATTTCTAGTTCCTTATCATACCTGAGACACCATTGGTACTGTGTCTCAGAGTTGTCATACTCTATTGTTTGGGGAATCATAATGAGGATAAGTTTGTGTTCAGTACAGATGGATTTTCTTCCGCATATCTTCAGTCTGCCCCTGATTGAATCCATAGACGCAGAATCGCGGGGTGGAAGGCTGACTGTGTGTATGAAAATTAGACCTCTTGCCTCCTGATGACTTTCTGGCATAGACACAGGCGTTGGAAACCAGTTTTGATAGTCTTCTGGGAAGAGAACAGAGCAAGGGAGAGGAATCACCTTAAGGTCTGGTTTCTCGTCCCTCTGTGGAGATGCAGAAAAGGGCAGCCATGGCACAGCCCAGCGCAAGACACAGATGGCTTTTCTAGGAGTCTCCACTTAGCGGTGAGAACAGCCAGGCCACGCTGGCCAGTCTTCTTTAGTGTGTAATTTCATGTGGGCCCCTCGCCCGAAACTGAAGTGTGGGCCATTGCCAGGACTCCGTTTAGAAAGAGGATTTCCTGGCGCTTGAGCTGGACACATTCCGCAGAGCTGATGCCAAGCACGGGCTTCGCCTCACGGACACAGGCTGTGCTGCACTGGCCTTAGCGCTGCCCTCGATTGACCTGGAGAATTCTGAGGACTGTTGTCAGGGATGACCTGGCTGATGACGTTCCACAGCCCACCGTGGGATGCGCCCACCACATGGAGGACACAGAGGGGTCTCGTACCCGTTCCCTGTTGAGCTGTGCTCCACTTTCCCTGCTGACCCCATAGGAGACTGGTGGCCTCCATTCATTTCTAGGTGACTCTTTATTGAGCAGCAGGCTGGTTTCAGAAGTGCTGTCCACTCGGTAGGCCATGCAGCACCCTCCTCTTTGGGCTATGTCACCAGGCCAGACAATGTCCCACAGTCCCCAGGGAGAGTCTGACCTAGGACTGTGGTCAGTGCAAAGCTTCCACCCAGCTGACCATGGTGACACACCCATAAGCCTGGGAGGACCTGTCTCAGAATCGTGAATTTAAAAAGGGCTGCGGCTGTCTATCAGTGTAAAGGCCCTGGGTTCAAATCCTAGTACCACAAACAAAACCCTTGGCATTGACGCTGCCGATGGATGCAGTGGTGTCTACATTTAAGGAACCACAGTACATTTAAGAAAAAAATTTATTAGTATATGTTTGCAATGCATAATATATACATTCATCTTGGCAAATTCGTACAGAAAGAAGCTTCTTGCTCCCTTTTACTCACTTCCCATACCCCCTTCCCATCTCCACAGAGTATACTTCCTTTTCCCATCATCCCTCTTCACTCTTCCAGTGATTTACATTTTGTGTCTCTTTGTCTTCCCAGGTCAATTCCTGAACCAGGAGGCCAAACTCACAGAGCAGCCTGCAGGGCACAGTGCAGATCTTCCCAATTCCCCTGTCCCTCAGGCTGAAGGGACATTGGAGACCATCCTACAGGTGAAAGGGCACCACGTCCCGGTGGTCTGGAAGCAACGGAAGATCTACAATGGGGAAGAACAGATAGACTGCTGGTTTGCCAGGAACAATGCCGCCAAGCTGATTGACGGGGTCTATAACGATTACCTGGCATCTCATCCATTTGACACAGAAACAACCTTGGGCCTGGGCAGGGCCCCTGGATCTGAACCTGGCAGCCTTAACTGATGACAGTGCACGAAAGGGAAGTGGCTGTGGGGGACACTAAGGCACAGCTGTCTTGTCACCCTTGCATGCTCCGCTCTTCCAGTGAGCCACACTCTGCAGCCTAGGGCGGATGTCTGCTGAAGTAAGGGGTGAGGCGGAAAGCTTGAGTAAAGATGTTGTTTCCTGCCCTCTCCTCCATCCTCTGCCTTCCTCTGCAGCCCTGTGTCTATGGTAGACAGACAGAACTATTAATATCGAGTGGAGAAGGTCATAGTGAAAAGCACAAAAGCTTCTGTCTTGTACCATCTGGCTTGTGGCCTCCGCAAAGTAACTGATTCCATTCTGTAACGAGCCTCCATATTTATTTTCTCTGTTCAAACAGCCAAATTTTGGCCTTTGCATTATCTTCATACCTAAGAATCTCTCCTTTTAGGTAAGCTATGTTCTCCAGATGTGCCGCCCGACCTCTTCCTCAAGCACACCCTCTCTGAGCCCAAGGCCACTGATCATGCAAACAGCATATAAATTAGATTCTTGTTGATAATTAATGCTTTTCTTAGGAGAGCATTCTTTTCCTGCCATGGAATTTTGTCCTTAAAAATTAGTTTTCATTTTTAAAAATTATTAAAAATAGAAAACCTACATTCCAGATACCGATCTCTTTCTATTGGGCTTTCTAGAGCCCTTGACTTTGCTGTTGGAAATTCTCCAGTTTATTCCAAGAAGCTTTTAATAAACAAGACAAGCTATGTGGATGTTTCTCACTGGCCTCTCTCGGTGCTGTGCAGTTGGCCAGTGGAGTGACAGATCATTTACTTGGCGCTCTGTGGCGTTTCTCATAATTCCTGGACCTTCTTTCCTCTAGCCTTCCAGGAGGAGATGAGTTATGTGTTCACAGTGCTGGGACTGGAGCAAGAGCCAGCAAGAGCGGGCCCGCACTCAGCCCTCCCACAGGGAGAACAGGCCTGCACTGTCTGCGGGAGGAGGGCATGTGCTCAGGAAATCTGAAAAGCCTTCCCACATGGCAGGTGGGCGCAAGCCAGGAGGCCAGCCTGAGCCAGGCCCTTTGGTTGCAGAACTTGGACAGATTTGAATCCCTAAGGAAAGATTAAAATTAGGGACTTGGGATCAAAAAGTGGCCAAGTGTTCCCACCCCCTGTGTGGATGCCCTCAGTCAAGCCCAGCCCTGTTACTAGAGGGAACTTTAGCTCCATTACTGATGATACTGATGGTGCTTTCACTCTCCTCACTAGCACTCAGTCTGCTCTGCCTCAGGGACCAAGGCCTGCGCATGAGGAGGCTGGACAGGAGGGAGGCACAGGGGTTCTGGAGCCAGACCACAGAGAGAGAGAGACGGAGAGAGAGAGAGAGACGGAGAGAGAGAGAGAGAGAGAAAATGTGGCCAGGGAAAGAGGTCTTGACCAGGCCAGGGTGTGTTATCCTCACAGGAGGTTTCTTCTATAGGCATGGCACTAGGGCAGCCTGCAGGAACTAGGAGGCCGCGTGCTCCGCCCTTGGAGAGAACTCCGCACCGAGAACATTGTTTATTAGGTCCACCTTCCCGCAGGAAGCATTCAAGCACGTTCCTGTCGGATCTGATGTGTTCAGGAGCGTTAGTGACTCTACAGTCCCCTCTTGGCCTGGTGACCCATTAGACCAGGGCAGCGCAGCTGTGCTCTTTATCTGGCTGCTGTCTTCCTGAAGCAGCTGCTTGTTTTCATGTTGAAGGCACCAAGTGCAGCTGAGAGGTGCTTCCATATTTTAAAGAGGGAGATGAGCCAGGGCTGCCAGACTCCTGGGCCTTCCCTTTTGGGAATCCTAGCTGGGCAGATGCCCCGGGACAAGAGGCCCATGCGCTGGGTCACACTTGGCACAGTGGTCTGTTGTTTCAGGTGCAGGGCACACTGTGTGAGCCCCATCTCTACTGCTCACATCGCTGTCCTGAGAATCATATTCCAATGATGACCATTATTAGCTCTTCTACCCAGAAAAATAATTAAAAAATGTCAACGAGGAGCTTCTCTTTTTAAATTATGTTTTAACCTTTAGATAAAGCTCAACTTTCTTTCTATTCTTCTTTTGTTGTAATTCTCTATTTGCAAAAGTTTTTTTTAACCTATACATTTTCTCTTTTAGAAATTTATATCTATGAGTCCCACGTGCTATACCAATGTTATACTTAAAATCTTTTCATTTGATTAAAAAATAGATTATTACCTGTTAACAGGCCACATGTGTTGTGGATGGAAGATTCTTTAAAAGAAAAATGAAGCGGAAAATGAAGCAGAGTGCATTTGAGTGGCTTTCCCCATGTTGTATGACAGACTGAGAGGGCGAGGCTAAACTTCCGGGATTTGTTGACTGGTTTTGGCATTATTTCACCATCTAGTCAACCATTTATTTTTCCTAAGCACTAATAATACACAAGACAAGTGGGAAGTTACTAGATGAGCAACAGAATGGGACTGAGAGAAATGTTGGAATTAAGAGGAGATGAATGTTACTGTTAATAGTTATTGTTAATAGCTACAGGAGCAGGCTGGCTGGGAGTTCCCCTCCCTGAGTTCCAATCCCCTCCCTCATCTCACCGAGAAAAGCATCTGAGTGCCTCACTTGGAAGAGTCTTCTTCTAACATGAAGTTTTACATTCTCAAAATAAAACGCATTGAAAATTCTCTGCCTACCCAGTGAGGTGCTTTGCTTTGCCTGCCTGTAACTGTTAGAGGATTTGCCACTTCAGGCCAGAGGGGGGCGGTATTTGGGAGGATGGACCATCACGGCCTTCGGTCAGAGCTAGAAAGACGTCCTAAGGGTGCAGTCCTATGAGGACTAACACTAAATACTTACTTGAATCATGTGACCTTCTAAGTGGAAAGGATTCTTTGTGTCCTTCTAAAATGCCTGTGGTAAAGCCTAAATCTCCCACAAGATTGTACTTGGAGTGCGCCTTTCAGAACCGTAAAGTGGGATTTGTGCCTCTGCGAGAAGAGACAGGAGATGATCTGTCTGTCTCCTTCCATCACATAAGAACACAGAGAAAATACAGCCACCTGCAAGCCAGCAGCAGAGCCTCCTCCAGATACTACATCTGCTGGGACATGGATCTTGGCCTTCCCAGCCTCAGGACCTGTGTGAAATAAACGCCCATCACAAAGCCATTTAGTCTATGGAATTCTTGCATTAGAAGCCCAAGCTGGCTGAGATACCAAATCTCGCAAAATGCAAATCCTCTTCCTTTGCTCAAGCCCCTCTGAATGTGTACAATCAATACTTTTACTAAGACTTAAAGGACTCCTGGGACTATGCGAACGTGATCCAGCTAAAATAAACAGCAAGTTAAATAACACAACTAACCAAACACTTAGAACTGTAACTTAAATATTTAGTCAGTTTTAAATAATAAACAAGGTTCAGGATAGTTCACATTTTAAGAGACATTTTTCTTAAAAGCCTGTGCGAAAATGATGTCTAAATTGTACACGACATATTTATTTTTTGAGGGAAAACCAAATTAAGGCTATTGAAAATCAAACTTGGTGATCTGAACTGCTCTGCTTGTTTGTAACAATTTCTGAATTATAATAAAGAGCTATATAATGGTGGGCTGTGTATGGGACAGTGGTCTGGGTAGATTATGATAGAGTTTAAATCTTTCTGTCCCCGATACTTCTTTGCTGTACCTTCTGATGTTTATATGTAGTTATCTGCCCCAAACACCCCCCATTGTGTTCAGGGGAATCGGCAGCCTGTAACCAAGCAAGATTAGATGTACCACATAGTGTATGATAAACTACACTACCTTGGTCTCAGTGCCTGATGATCCAGGGTCTCTGGCATCCCAAATGTGGGTCACTTCTTGGCTGCAGTTTGCCCCTCCTCAGCTTTGTGCTCACGACCATTTTTCCCTCAGTCGGCACCATTTCTAGCTTGTGGCTCTGGCATTCCTGCCTTCAGTTCTGAGGGGTCCAGACAAAAGAGACCAGTTGATCTACATTAAATTCTGAATAAAGCAATACCAGATAGGATGCCATCACTGGTAGGCTGTAAATTATTAAATAACTGATATCCAGAACTTTTAGTCAACCTTTAGTCATAAAATGAAGGGACTACTAGGTAATTTATTCTACTGCAATACTTTTTTTCTTTGTAATACTAGGAATTAAAGCCAAGGGTTCATGCATACTAGGCAAGCACTCCTACTGAGCTACATCTCCAGCTTTTTTCCTTTTTTTGAGGGTCTCTCTGAGATTTTAAGTTGCCCAGGCTAGGCTCAACTTGGGATCCTCCTGCCTCAGCATCCCAGAGAGCTGGGCTTACAGGCATGCGCCACCTTGCCCAGTTCAGCCTTTTTAATTTTAGTTGGAGACAGGATTTCACTGATTGGCCCAGGCTGGCCTTGAACTCTAATCCCCTTTCCTCAGCCTTCCGAGTCACTGGAATTACAGATCCTCTGACCTTTATCTTCTGTTTTCCATTGAAGAAACCTCTACCTGCCCCATGATCAGTAGGTGAGTCTTCACCCAATGACAGAGGATATCCTGAGTTCTAGTGTGCCAGGCCATAGATTTGGAGCTGCACAAAGTCTCCCTCCACTGCCCCAGAAGTTGCAATTTAAGACAAGACAAAGGATGAAGCAACATGGAGCTTATTGCTGAGGACGGTTAGCTGACTACAGAGAAGAGACAATGATGAAGGCAACAGGACCATGCACAAACGCAACACCGGAAGACCCTCTTGTAGCCGTGGGCATCCCCAAGCAATCTCTCTATGGAAGCAGTGTCCTTAGCCTGCTCACTTTCAGACAGAGTGCCGCTAATCCAGTGCCTTCTGAGAACCCAACTCACATCCCTTCCTGGACCCCGTGTCTGAAAGGTCTCCAGCCACATGATCTGTTCCCTTCACTCCTGCTCCCTGGTTGCAGAGAATGCCTGGGGAAACCCACAAGACTCTAGCTTGGGTCTGTTCAGTACCCAGGCTCTGGGGGCATTTGGCAAACTGCTGCCCTCAGTGCACTGGCTGTCATGGGCTCCTCTGTCCATGACAGCTCTGCCTCCAGCTTCGCTGAGAAAAGTGAGGCCTCAGCACCTGCTGTTAACCCTTCCTCCTATCAGAGGGACTCTTCGCAGGGCTCGTCACCACCTCCTCCCCTCCCTGCATGTCTGTCCCGATCCTGATGGTCCCTCCCATCATCCTCTGGGTGGTGGCCTTCTCCAGACTCTGTTCTTTTGATACCAAAGTGCCTCTTATCTGAAATCCTTAGGACCAGACATGTTTCCAATTTTAAGATTTCTCAGAATTTTTATCTGTTTTATGTGATTCTTAAATCCTCCCTAGCCTCCCTTTGTGAATGTCTTTCCAACTCGTGGACTCACCTTGAGGCTCTTCCTGTTCACGCTTTCCCTGAGGTATGCCATCCACACCATGGTTTCTACATAGAGTAGTTTCTGTACATAAAACTGCAGTGTGGGCTTCTCTTTCAATGTCATTCCCTTCATTTATTCTAGCTTCATCTTAAACTCAGGAGCTGAAGCAAAACTTCCGTCTTTCGTATGGGTATTTGGGATTAGGAACCTGGGAGAACAGGACAGAGAAAGTCCAGCCTTCACTATTTTGGATGTGGCAAATGAAGAAGGAAATATATAGATCTATGTGCTGGGTGCATTTCATAGGAAGTCAACCCCAGATGAATTTCTGTTGACACCGCATACTTCCTGAAAATTCTTGGTTAATCATATTATTTTCTCAAAACAACAGCTGTGTTTTGCAAGAAAAGACCCAATGTTCTAATGGCTCACTGGGAATTTCTGGTTATATAAGTCAAAACCCACATGTGTTGTTCTGTTTTTTTGGTATTTTTTTTTGTTTTGTTTTGAGACAGGGTCTCGCTGTGTAGTTCAGGCTGGCCCTGTGCTCAGCCTCCAACTCACATCACAGCAATCCTCCTGCCTCTGCCTCCCGAGTGCTGGGATTATAGGCGTGAGCCACCACGCCCGGCACTGTGGTATGTGGTACTGGTTGCTGCTGGCGTGAGTCTCCACGCCCAGTATGGTATGTGGTTTACTGGGGGACTGAACTTGGGTCCTTGAGCTTGCAAGACAGGCGCCCGAACCACTGAGCTAAATCCCCGGCCCCACATGTGCTATTGACCTGCTTATTAAGCAACTTCATCAAATTAGGAGTCTAGAATATATTATGAATACATTTTAGTACATTTTTAAGAACAAATTTTGAAAAATGTATAAAAGCAATATAGAACTATATGTTTCTTTTACGCATGTGAAGGTGTGCATGGCATACCCCTATGACCTTCATCCGTCCTGTTAAACTGTCAGTGGAAATTCAGCCTTCCATTTCTGATCTTTCACACATGAAGTTAACACACACTCTGTGAGTATTAAAAGAGAGTAGAAAGGCCCGCAGTTCTGATCTGGCTTCTATTCTGGGAAGTTAGGGAAGAAACAAACCTTTACATAGAAAGACAAAATCCATTCAAGACTCATCTCAAGAATTAAGTGCATCTGTCTTTGAAGAAGGCCGAACCTGAGAATATTCTATTAACTTCAAGTTATAAAACTTGAAGATAAGAGCTTATCCTTTCACTCTTTTTGTCTGCCTGTCTAGAAAGCTAAAGTAACATACTTTGAGAACTTGTAATGGCTGAAAAAAATACGTTAAAACTTTGTACTTTGACTGTAGCTCCCTAAATTGTTCATGTGACTTTCCCAGAAGAGAATATTTGCTTTTTTTCCTGAATTCAAGAATAATGTTAGTGAGTACTAAGTATGTGGAAAGGATAAGGCATCCTTTCCACCCTGCCCTGGACATAATGTTTTATGTAATTAGTCAGAATAAGAGATGGACAGCAATCTGCTTTACAGAGACTGAGAGAAAGAAGCTTAAGGGGAGGGGGTTTAAATAGGTGGTCTATAAAGTTGAGCAAGTTGGCGCCTGTCTGTAATCCCAGCACCCAGGCAGGCTGGGAGCAGTCAGAACAGAACAAGTTTGAGCCCAGCCTGGGCAACTTGGTGACTTAGTGAGCACCTATCTGCATGCAAACAAACAATAAACACTGCAAGTGTAGCTTGAGTTCCTAGTACCACAGAAAAAGTAGAGAGTTTTCAACATGGGCCAAAGAAGAGCTGGCATTTGATCTAAATCTTACAGAACAGGTTAGGTTCAAAGAGGAGCAATGTCTGGAAGCATTTTATTGATAATTATTCTTTGAAAAAAACTATAAATAAAAGGGAATTAAATTGTATAAAGAGGAAACCAAACTTTACGGAGACTACATCACTTGCCCTCTGCCTGGAGCAAAGCCAGGGCTCAGGCTGGCAGGAAGAATGCCTTTGTTCTTTCCTGGACTCTGGGGTGCTTTGGACCCATTAGGAGTAGCTTCACTGGCAGCAGCCATGGGCTGCTAGACCCAGTTACCACGCTGTTGTGGTGTCCCAAAAGCATCACACAAAGCCTTAAAAGATAAGGGAGGATGGCACCGATGCCAGCACTGCTACCTCTCTAGACATGGCATCCACTGTTGTGTTGCTTTTGCCCCTGGTGAGGGTGAGCACTGGTTGGGAATTCTGATGGGTGGATGCGGTGGGGTATCTGTAGGACATATGGCTACCATCTTCCAAATGTTTGCTGTTGAACACGGATTTCCTCTGAAAAAAGCCTGGCTAGAAAGGGAAGTACTGCGGGACTCCCCTGCACATACGCCTAGTCTTGGCAGCCAGGCCTCGGCTGGCCCTGTGGCTGAGACCCCAGGAGGTCTGCAGCCCACAGAGGAGAGACGTGGAGAGCCAGCTCGGGTTAGATGCACAGAAATAGAGAGACATAGCACTCATATGCATATCGAGTGGCTTTTAAATGTCACTTGTCTTCTTGGGAGAAGCCTAGACAATGCAGCTATTGACATGATTAATGAGCCCCTGGGCCGCACCTGGCTGGGAGCATCAGGCTGAGAAGGAAGAAGCAGGAACTTCCTTTCTTTCTGTCAGACATGCTGCCGCTTTGCTGGGGGACCTGCCCTAGTTTCTGCAGGAGAGATAAGTGGGTCCTCAGGAGTTTTGCAGGGAGTAGGGAAGGAAAGAGTGAACATGCACTTGAGATGAATCAGGCAAATGAGAGTCCCCAGTGACTGCAGGAAGGGAGACCCCAAGAGGGTGCTGCAAGGAGACTGTGACCCAAGAGGTAAAGGCCTTGCTCAAAATATCTTCATCTCCTCTGCACATCCTGGTCACCAAAACTCACTCGGATGAATGACATGAAGTCCAAATAGGAACTGCTGTATACAAGAAAGGTCTCCAGCTGCTGAAGAGCTGCAGAAACATCCTTGAATTGGTTTCCAGGCAAGGTGGACGCCTCTCCATCCTCCCCTCCGCCCCTTCATGTCCCCTGTCTGGGACGTGGTTCCGGTCCAATCTCTCTGTCCTATTTGCTTGCTCATGCCCCACACTTCTGGCTGGTTGCACTCCCGGCACCTTGGTCCTGGAGTCTGAACAGAAGCGGCGGGGCAGTGAACACACTAAGTAGTATCTTATTGATCACCAGGGAACGGGAGATCAAGGAGCCCACAGGGATTCAGGCAGATTGCCACGTGACATTTGGTGTCGTCTTTTGCTCTGGACACTTGAAGCATCTGATGAGATCTAGGACACCCTCCTTTAAAAACAGAGGGGAGAGAGAAGCTCAGCTCCAGGCGCATGGCACAAGCCACGCTTCTCACCCACGTGTCGCAGCAGACCCTTTGCTGTCCTTTGCTGCCTTGCTCTGAAAGCAGCCAGACAGCACAGTCAGGCCTCCGTCCCTGTGCTTCGAAGCCTAACGCACCCACCCAGCGTGGGTCCTCGAGTGACCCTGGCTACGCAGTTTATCCCCCACTGTCAGTCCTTCTCAGGGAATAGATTCCAATTCTAAGCACAATATCATGGATTGTTTTGGGTGTGGGTCTCCTTTCTCCTCTACCTCTTTGATTACTTTGACATCAGGCCAAGGCGGTTCCCAAGACCTCCCTCTGAGGGCGGGGGAGGCCGACCTACTCTCTGCTGCGTAGAGGGTCAGGGTGGGCACCGCACTCAGTGACCCACTGATGACCACACAGTCAGCGCCCGGTGAGGCCTGAGTTATCGCCTCCGGCTGGGTTAGGATCGTCCCTCGCAGAAGCGAAAGGCTTGGCGCCTCTGATTGGCGGGGCCTGCTTGGATTACAGCTGAAAGCGCTGGTAAGAAAGGGAGCAGGTTAATAGAGCCAATTACTGTCCCCACATGGTAGGTCCTCCGGCTGCTGTGGCTGCCCCATTTGCAGGGAAAGAATGGAGCTTATTATGTGGGGGCGGAGAGGAGGGTCAGGGAGGTGTTAAGCAGAGAAAACGGGTTGAAATTCAAGTCGAGGCGATGCTAGCAGCCCGGCGCCTGCTGTGAGACGGTCTGATGAACTGTGATAAACCCAGAGGCACTTTCCAGCACCCCTGAGGCAGCCCGGAAACTCTAGCACCCCGGGGATGGCAGAGGACAGCACGGGGCGGGTGAGGGGAGAGGTGCATGGTGGGGAGCGGCCAGAGGCAGGAGAGAGGCGGCCGGCCACTGAACGTCCGGCTCTGGGGGCACAGCAGGGCCCGCGTGGGGCGCGCGCAGCCTGGAGCGCCGCCTGCGGCTGAGACGCTGCCAACTGACCCGCCACGCTCACGCGCACGCGCAGAGCCCGGGAGTGGCTGCCGTCCTGGAACGCGGCTGGCTTCCAACTCTCCCAGACTAACTGGAGAGAAAGTTTCTGTCGGGAGAGTCTCACGCATACCCTACGCGTTCCTAAGCAGTCGCAGATACTGGGGCAGCCCCTTTCTTGGTGGAATTCAGACTTATGGTTAGTTTCAGTCTTCCGTGTGCATGAGCACAGGGGAAGGTGTGCAATGCCACCAAGCTGTGTATTTCCAGTTGATTGAATCAGAATCGCAGAGAGATATTTGCACAGCTATGTTCCTAGCAGCCGCCTACTGGGGGTAGAACCAACCCCAAGTCTGTTGAAGGCTGAATGAATTGGCGACATGTGCTGGATACACGCAGCCTCAGCAAGGAGGGATGTTGGGACACATGCTACCGCCTGGATGATCTGCAGGGACATTGTGCAGAGTGAAATGAGCCAATGACAGCGAGACAAATGCTGTATGAGTCCTTTTGTATGAGGGGTATCTGGATCAATAATGGACATAGAAAACAAAAGAGTGGTTGCCAGGGACTGTGGGGAGAAGGAAAGGGTGCAAGGTTTCAGCTGCAAAATAAACATGTTGCAGGGGTGTGCTGCAGGTCAGGGTGACTGTCCCTAGTGCCACTGCCGTGTTTCCCTGAGATGGTAAAGATGGCAAATTGTGTGTTACATGGGTTTTATCCCAATAAAAAAACAGGAATGCAAAAAGCGAGTGCAGAAGTGAAAATTGTAGGCAAAAGTTACTTATGAACATGATACATTTAAAATTAAGTATTAGTTAACATTCTAATTGCATTAAAGTATAACATGCATAAGTGACTAAGTGATAAATTTATATTATGCATATTTTTAAACAATTTTATTTTTTGAGACAGTGTCTCACTTTGTTCAGGCTGGCCCTGAGCTCAGCCTCCAACTCACATCATAGCAATCCTCCTGCCTCTGCCTCTCGAGTGCTGGGATTACAGGCGTGAGCCAACACGCCCGGCACTATGGTGTGTGGTACTGATTGCTGCTGGGGTGAGTCTCCACACTCAGTATTGTACGTGGTTGCCAGGGAATCGAACCCGGGCCTTTGCACCTACAAGACAAGTGCTGGAACCACTGAGCTAACTTCCCGACCCTAAACAATTTTTTTAAAAAAATCCCCTCTCTCTTATTGTCTGACCTACATCCTCAGGGGTGAGCAGCAGGGCTAGAGTGGTATGAAGTGGGCAGGACAGGCAGGCTGGTGACCACACAGACCCCAGGCACATGCTGCCCGAGCCATCCAGACCCTCCCGCCAGCTCCACACACTGTGGAATGTTGGCACCTCAACAGTTCAGCTTGGCACAGAGATGGCGACCATCTGTTCTGCTTCTGTGAACTGAAAGTGACTCTACACTCCTCTGATAGGGCATTGATCCTTAAGACAGAGTGAAATGTCCCACCCCAAGTTCCCTGAGAGACGGGAGACAAAATGGAAAGGCACAAGTGGATTGCGGAACCAAAAATACTATCACATTCCAAAGGAGAGTACCTCTCGTCCTGAGGGGTGAGCAGGGGAGCCGTCGACCTGAGCTCCTCCTTCCAGCGGTATGCTCCTTGTGAAAGGCTTGGGTATGACATCTGCTCCCATCCTTCTGAACAAGCTGTTCCCGTGCTGGCACATGAGCCACGCAGCCTCATATTTCAAGTTTCCACTTTTCGGATCCAGTCCGAATGGCACAGTTCAGATGACACACTGGGGTGAAGACAAAGTTCCCACATTGTCTGTGTTTTGGGGAACAAGGCGCTCTGTTCGTGGGACCTTTCCCACGAGATTGAAACTTGGACCAAAAAAGTTTCTTGACTAGTCTTTCTCATAATTGAAAATAATTATAATGGGCCATTGTTTAGATGATTATTTCCATCATTTTACATCTTTTTAAAAAAATAAAGCTAAAAAGGTTATGGGTTGGTATGACTCTATAAGATCCACAAGATGTTTCTACTTCCAAAGTTCCTTCCAAAGTTATGCTACAAATCATCAGCTTTGTATTCTAATATTTCAACTACTAAGTGTTGAAAAGACTTGCTAAGTAACTGACAGGAGATAATATGTGTGAAAGTGATTTGCTCCTTGTCTGGAAGAGATGGAAGGTGGTAGCTTCATAAGGAAAGTATTATATAAATCGCCACCTCAAGAAATGGAGTGGAGTGGGGCATAAATTCTGAACTGCCATTCTTTATTCCACTGGAAGCTGAGATGATAGCCCTCTGTTTTAAATTACAAAGCACAGTTGTATCTGATGGAAAGATAATACATATTCATTGCTTAAAAATAAAACTTTGGAAGATACAGAAGATTACAAAGAATCAGTTTCTGTTTTCTTTGATTTTTTTTTATTCTAAAAGATTATCTATAAAGAATAAAACATGTTACCAGTCAGTTCGAGTAAAGCGAGCCAGTAAACACCAAGAAATGCACCCTCAGAAGGGAGATCAGAGCTGGCTTGGGGCTCAGGGGCCTGCCCAACAGCTGCAAGGCCCTGGGTTTGATCCCTAATCCTAGGGGCAAATGAGTGAGATTTAGGACTTTTAGCCAAAATTAAGAAAAATTGAGGTTCCAGTAGTCCAACACTATTGGCTTTTGTGTTTACCACAAAATGCTGTATACTGTCTCTCATTGGTAAATGTCTCTTTGACCTTCAAGAATGACAACATGGTGTCATATTGACAAGGCCACTCAGTGAGCAAAGAAGGTCCAAGATCCTCATCTGACCTAAGCAATGTCTGTCCATGTGATCAGGGAAAGTCACTCAATAACTTACAAACATTTTCTTCTGTAAAACAGAGATGCTAATGGCTGTGTCCCCATTGCAGAGGAAAGCCAGTGAGCTGATACAAAGAAAAAGCCTGGTGCTCCTCACCAGTGAGTGACTCGCTCACTCACTAATCCCTGCTGTTGGGTTTTGTTTGCACTGACTGAGCTGGGACCCTGCCCCAGACTGCACTGTCAGTCTCTTGGGAAATGGGGGCAGTGTGAGTTCGGGTGTGTGAAGGAAACACCATTATACCTCTGCCTTTCTGCTCTGGGTGTAGTGTGTGCCCTGGACACAGAGTGAGGATGTGAAGGATGGGAAAGAGCTTTGTGGAAGACTCTTTATCCACACACACTGGTTTCCATGATGCCTTTTTCAACAGGATCCAGTGATAGGACTGAGTGGATCCTTTGTCTGCTGTAGATCAGCAAAGAAGTCAACCCCGCCCCACACTTCCTACACGTGGGCAGATGGGGACAGGTAGGAGGCAAAGCACGAGCAGGTGAACTGCATCCTACTCCCTACCCCAAATCTTGGGCTCACCTTACCTTGCTCCTTTCCACTATAACTAAAGCCAATGAGCCTTTTCTTGCTTCCGGTATTTACACCTGGAGCGTCTGTGAGACCTCTGGTTATTTCTCATGTGTCACACAGAGTTGTCTTGGTTAACTTTGTTGCATGGTTACAGCTTGATCTCCTCATTCGTCCATCTGTATATTTATGGAACAAGTCAACCGATGGCATTTTGGCAGCTCCCCTACCCCTAGAAAGAAGCATCCACCTAGGAACTAGGACACTTGGTCTCCTGTTGTGTCCCCCAAAGATAGAAATTCACAAGGCGGGGTTCATGTCTTTACCTTTTTAGTTTTGCAGTGTTGGGGATTGGACCCAGGTCCTCTATATCCAAGATAAGTTCTCTGCCACAGAACTGTATCACAGTTTTGTTTTTTTTTTTTAGGTTTTTTGAGACAGGGTCTTGCTTTGTGGTTCAGGCTGGCCCTCTGCTCAGCCTCCATGTCACATCAGAGCAATCCTCCTACCTCTGCCTCCCGAGTGCTGGGATTACAGGCATGAGCCACCATGCCTGGCACTGTGTGGAATGCGGTACTGATTGCTGCTGGGGTGAGTCTCCATACTCAGTATTGTATATGGTTACTGAGGATCGAACCCGGGCCCTTGCACTTACAAGACAGGCGCCGGAACCACTGAACTAAATCCCTGGCCCATTTTGTTTTTTCTTGAGATAAGTCTCACTGTGCACCCAGGCTGGTCTTTAATTCATGGCGATCCTCCTATCTCAGACTCCACAGCTTTGAGATGACAGCCATATTCCATTATGCTTGAAAGTTCCACAGCCTTTCTTATTTGTTACTTGATACAGGATCTCACTAAGTTACTCAGGCTGGTCTGGGACTTGTAATCTTCCTTGCCTTCCAAGTAGCTGAGATTCAGGCATGAACCACTATCCCAGCTAAGAATTTTTATTGAAAGGGGAAAATGTTCATCTCTATTGGTTGAAAAAGAAACTAATATGCAAATCATAGAAAAGAAGACTAAAAGAAATGTGTGAGAATAATATAGTGATTACCTTTGTGTAATTATATATATTATATATATATATATGTTTTACAATAAATATTAGAAATATAATCACAGCTCTTTTGTGCCCAAATGACTGACAACATATATTGACTGAGCTGAAGTGATCATGTTTCAGTCTCATTAGCTAGCCTTGTGATGGGTGGTCTGCCCCTCCTCTGATCAAAGATTGTCATTTGTATTTGTCTTCCTTTCTGCTTCCTCAGGATCAGTTTCCACTACTTGGAACACGATAGCCTCAAGAAGGCAATAAGACAGAAAGTTGTTATCATTATTATTTGTGGTAGGAGATGATCTGGAGTGAAACCCTGAACCTGAGTTGTGGCAAATGATGAAGCATGTGTTCTATAGTAAAGTCTCGGTAAGGGCAGGAGGATGTCTGAGTCTTTATATGGTGTATCTCTGGCTCCCTGTCATATTGCAGGGCTCCTATTCAACCTCCTAATCATTTTCTAGCCATTGGATGATGCACTTGTGGTAAAAGGAGACCCCAGTAGCTGGAAAAGGTTTTTTCCAGAATAGAATGTGAGGAACAATATTTGTAATCAAACATATTTGTGCATAGAGATGATGGTGGATAAAATGCACAAGCCAAAAATATCTTGATGTTCTGAGAAGCCAAGAGGTCATTCTATCTTCTAAATTGACGCATTTCGGATTAAGCACAGAAGGATTATTTTCCATTTCCTGTCCCTTGACTGAACCAAGCCAATGGCAACTACCAGCCTTCTCATAATCTAAACTTCCCTTTGTGCCTCTTTTATGTGGAGACTAAATGTCAAGGACAGGAAGCGTTAAAATAGCTGTCCAAGTCACCGAAGCTTCCAGGTCGTTTGCAGAACACCAGGATAGACGAAAAGACTCCACAGAGAAGCCAACAAAGCAAAGGCCCCGTGTGGACCATGTGAGGAGTCCACCGCATGGGATCTCGCTCCTGCCTGCAGACGTGCCCAGGGGTTCTCACTAACTCTGAAGGACACGTTATTTTTATTGCTTTAACAGTTTTTAGGGAATTGAAAGCCTGAAAGAACCTTCTTTGCAAAGGACAATGCATCAATCTGTGTTTCCTGCCTTGGCATTTGCGGCTGGCTGTAATATTCTGTTTTGTCCTCACAGACCTATTTAAACACACACGGAATAGGGAGGCACATTTTATCTCCCCAAGGCAACTCCAGCTGAAGGTCTGTGACATGGTCCATCAAAACATATAGAGATGTGTTTGGGAAGCAATGATCACTACACAACCTTGAAGTAGAATCTGTCCTGGGACCTCTGACCTTGACAGTGTAGCGGCCCTCACTCTCCGGGGGCCTCAAACAGTCTTGTCAGGAAACAGGAAGAAGCACTGTTATAGTTTGAGTCAAATGTGTCCCTCAGAGGCTTCTGTGTTCAGAGGTGGGTTTGATGGAGGTGATTAGACAGCCCTGTAGCCTGTTCACTGATTAACTCACAGCAGCTGACTGCACTGTTAGGCCTTATCTAAAGTAAGTCATTGAGGTGTGACTCAGAAGGGTATCTCCCATCCCCAACCACGTCTTCTATTCTTTGAGCTCTTTTCTCTCTGTTTCCTGACTTCTTTGAGATACACAGCTTTTTCTCTCTCATGCCTTTCTGCCATGATGTCTCCACCTTGGAGTTAAGTAACCCTCTCGAATGGGTGATCCAAAACAAATCTTTTCTTCTTTAACTTGCATATACCAGGTATTTTGTCTCAGCAATAGAAAGCTGACCCATACAAACAGGTAGTCCAAAACTCAATATGCAGAATGGAGGAGTGGTCTTTGGGAACAGTTAATTGAAGCTAAATGGAGGAAATTCCCAATGACCTACAGAATGGAATCACAGAGGTGAGCTTTAAAGCTAACAAAACTCTCTCAGCCTCAAGGAGACTCCAGTAAAGCTTTATTTTCAAAATGTGTTGTGTCAAAACTATTTCATAATGAGTAAAATAGATTGGCTTACATTTCCTAAAAGTCAAGAGAAATGGTTTAAATGTCAGCCGCAGGTTAAGTCCATGTAATCCACGCTTCCACAGACAAGGGTGGCCGGATCCAATCATGCTCCTTGCTCTAAACCTCACCGTCCTCACAAACATCTACCTGGAGAATGGACAGAAATGTCCCCCACATCTTCACCGTGATCTGGCCTGGGTTGAGCACAAAAAGCTGATGATGTCTTCTTGAACCCTGCTCAACCCAGGTCTGTGTGGGGAACGACACTTGGTGGAAATAGCAGATATACTGTGGCCACCCAGGGGACTCATACTGAGTTCTTTAATGAAATGGCTAGTGAGTCAAGACTCAGCTCATCGGTGCGACTTCACTACTGCTGGGCTTTGGAATTTTCCTGACTAGCACCTCTTGTAGGGACACCAATAGGCCTCCTATTAAAGTCTGCAGATGCTCTGTTTTTAAACCAGTACTACTAACCTGTGCACTGTCATGATTTGTATTCCTTGCAGAATATATTTATAATGTTAACAGAATCAGCTTTAAGGGAGATATTAAACTGGAAAGAAAATAATTAAGGTAGTTTAAGTTTGTGGAGAAGGAGGAAAGGAGGAGGAGGAATAGGAGAAAGAGAAGGGGGAGATGGAGGAGAAGAAGGGGAGGAAGGGAAAGAGAAAGAAGAGGATGCAGAAGAAGAGAAAAAGAAGGAGTGGTAGAAAAATGACTTAAGTTTGGGAAACACTGAAGAAGTAGACATTTCCTGCCCTACACTGGCCTTTGCACACCCACACTGAGCTGCACCTTTAGAATTTGCCAGACCATGTTTGAGAAAGGTCAAGCCAAAGGAGGGCCTTGCCCCAGTAGATGCTTCTCCCATCGTCACGCTGTCTCACACTGTCTCCTTGACTGACAGGGCCAGTGTGTAGAGCTCAGTGAAAACTTGATTCATGTCCCCCGTGGCTCTCGCACTTTGCAGCAAAACTCATGGCCAGGCTTAGCTCCGCAGAATATCATTCATTGGAAACCACTGTCAGGCTGAACAGGCCTCTGCCTGGCCCCCATGGGGGCAGATCAGGTGTCTGGGGGCTGCTGATGTGAGGGAGCATTGCCACGGAGCAATGTGTGGTGACTAAAGGTCTCCGCAAAGGACCAGGGCTTTCCATTGTCCCTGGCTTCCTGGGTAATGCAATCTGAAAATCAATTCTCATTAAACACAAGTGATCCTAATACCTCTGATGGGTTACATCTTAAGTGATAATTAAAAGCATATTTCCTGATGCTCAGATGCTATGAAAAGCATCCCTATTTATGGGCCGAGGAGGTCTCACACCAGGGCCCAGCAGAGCACGATTAGCTGCCCCTGGGAAGACACACAATTCCTGAATTGTCATTCATTATTTTAATCTGATTTGCTTCACTCAAGTGAAATAGAGCCTGGCGTCGCTCTTTCCCTTTCCACCTCACCAGAAGCACTTTAAAATCACTAATGCTGTCATGAGCTATGGAATGAAGACTTCATTTCGCCCTCCTGTGGTCTTTAAAGGCCGTGGACAGGCTCTACTGATCACCAATGGCCTCTTCAGCTGAGCCTTGCAAACTTCCTTCAGTTCGAGACTCAGCAGCTGTGATCTAAAACCCTCACCGTGTGTCACCGGGCCGACATCTCAGGGTAAGGGCCAGATGTGGCAGCTTGGCTATGAGGGCCCCTGAGACACAGAATTTCAGAAAAGTATGAGAATTTTTACAACAGGCAGTTACAGTTTGACACTTGAAGCACTGAAATGTCAAATTCTCCCTGAGACATTTTCTATTGGGGAAGAAATGTATCATCTCTCTTTCTCCCTTACTAGACTCATTGCGAATGAAAGCAGATCATTAAGTCACAGATACAAGCAACAAGACCCAAGGAGCAACCCCCCCATATCCATTTACCTTTCTAGGGCTGCTGTACGAAGATAGCATAAATGTTGTGGCTTAAGACAGTGGAGATTTCTTATCTCACGGTTCTGAGGCCAGAAGCTGAGACTGGGGTGTCAGCAGGGCTGGCTCCTTCCATGCCTCCTCCTGCTTCTGGTCCCCTGCGCCCCCAGATCCTGGAGACCTCACTCCGACATCTGGCACTGTCTTCCCTGATTCTCTGTCTTTTGCTCTCATGAAGAGATGAGTCATGTTGGATCAAGGGTGCACCGACTCCTGGATGACCTTCTCCAAACAAATTACATTTCACAACTCTATTTCTAAATAAAAATATTCTAAAGTAGTAGGGATTAGGACATCAACATATTTGGGAGGAGTGAAATATTTCAGTCCATAAGACACATAAAAGAGATTGGCCTATAAATAATATTGGTCTCACTAATGTACTTTTAGTACTGGAGACTGAGCTCAGTGCCTTTGTAATGAGCTACTGCCCAGCTTTTTTTTTTATTTACCTTTCTAAATTTTGAAGTGAGGTTTTGTTAAGACACTAAATTGCCTGCTTCAGCCTCCCAGTGTACTGGGATTATAGCTGGGAGTATACATATATCTTGACCCCTGATTTGTAACTGACTAATCATTTAATTACTTAGAAAATAAGTTCTGAATTTATTACCCCCTTGCTTACTCCAACATACCAAAAGGACCAAGTTTTTAAACATAAAAAGTCATTAACTTATTAGAATGACCATAGCCAACACATAAACCTTGTGTACAGTCATGATTTGAGATTTTTTTTATATATATCAGAGTTGAATGTTCATAGCAAGCCTGCTGTTATCCGTATTTTACAGCCAAAGAAACTGAGGTACAGAGAAGTTACAGTATATCTCAAGATCACACAGAATCTATACCCTTAATCAGTTTTATATGTTCAAATTTAAAGAAAGTTAACTCTCCTGTCCAAGTCTTACTTTGTGTGTAGTGTTTGGAAATTTATAATGGATATAGATTACTTTAAAATTAATAAGAAATAATTTACTGTCTCTTCCATTCTCTCTTACCTACCATGGCCTTTCTTCTACTTGTCATAGCCTAGTCAGACTGTTAATCTGCCCAGGATTTGCAACTGAAGGAACAGAGTAAATTCTATAGTGAAATTTTATGTTGGAACTACATTCATACTTCCAAATCTTTCTAGAATGTTCTGTGGTACTGAGCTAAGTAAGTGCCTATAATTGGGTCAAGCACACACTTCTCTTCACAGCTCTGAAGACACTGGGTTTTTTTCTCCACACAGCCTGAGGTGTTGGGTGGCTCACTGCTGAATAGAAGCAGAAGATCTCCTCAGTTCAAGTCCAAAGTTAAAGTATGCACAATCACCCAGAGAACCCTGGTTTTGAGGGTAGGGAAGAATAAACCTAAGACTTCTAAGAAGTGCCCAAGGGAAGCCCAGGCTGATGGCCTGGGGCTGTACTGTGAGTAGGAAATGTCTGAAGACATCCTCTTCATTTTCAAAACCAGGGAGACTATGGAGTCAACCAGGACTAAAGGAGAATGGTGAGGTGAGGTAGTCTTGGGGAGGAGGTTCCACTCAGGCACTGAGAAGCCAGGACAGAGCCTATGGAAGCAGCTGGGGGAGCCTGGCTCTGCCCCGACCAGGTCTTGGTGGAGGCCCCATCTCTGCGCAGGTGGAGCCACAGCCAGGGAGAGGCCTCTTCAAGGTCTGGGCCATGGCGCTCTCCGTTTCTCACTGGAGTCAGCAGTGAGCCTTGTTTCTGGGTACTTGGACCCCATCAGCAGTTGGTGCAGACACTTGTGTGAGCGGTGAGCATGCTCAGTGCTCTGCTCCACACAGCCTGAGGTGCTGGGTGTCTTACTGCTGAATAGAAGCAGAAGATCTCCTCTGTTCAAGTCCAGATGAATTTACCGAACTCTTTTGTGTTTGTTGCTACAAAAGGAGAGCCGGGTAATTTTCAAATTGCTTTCTGAAATCCTGAATCATGCGCTGTTCCTCACCTCTCCACCTGTCATGAGCTTACTGCCCCCTCTCGCCCATTCCATTTCTTGAGTCTGGTCAGAGCATCCACACTCGAGAATCTTGCAGCCCCAGCACTCAGACAAACCCACAAAAGGACACTGGATGGAAGGGAGGAAGGAGCAGCCAGTGCTTCCCCTCCAAGGAGGTGGGCCTCTGCCCTGTACATGCCTCTTGTTAACCAGAGTTAGACTTTCACACAGAAAACCCAGAATCTCAGGCCCCAAATCCCTGCTCACTACCCAGCCGGACTAGCGTCAGGCAGGACAAAGCTTCCGAGTTGGCTTATGGGGCTGTGAGGAGGTTGTGTTGTGGAAACACAGCTTGGTGCCATGGCAACACGCTAAGAAACCGCACCTCTGCAGCTGGCAGAACACATGCATCCGGAATAGAACTGTGAAGAGCCAACCACAAGCAGAAGCCACCACGTTGCCAAGAGAGATCCTCTGTGTCCTCGGGATGGTGGACAGCTCTGCAGATCCCAAGGGCCATACTGGCAGTTGCAGTCTTGAGAGGCAAAGAAAGGCAAGAACTGAGGCTTTCTCTGAACAAGTATGCAGTCTTGTTTCTGTGGTGAGAAATTACGTAGATACATCAGACTTCGATCTTGGGCCTCATGCAGGATGTCATGTGTGCACGCCAGCTACACACCTGTTGTAGGTGTGGTGCTGTGTGATGTGCTGTGGAATCTCTTGTAAAAGATCGGCCCTCTCTTGCCGGGCGTGGTGGCTCACGCCTGTAATCCCAGCACTAGGGAGGCAGAGGCAGGAGGATTGTGTGTTGTTCAGGGCCAGTCTGAACCACAAAGCGAGACCCTGTCTCAAAAAACCTAAAAAAAAAAGAAAAAGAAAAAAAAAGATCGGCCGTCTCTGCCTTTAAGGGGTTTTTCTCACAACTGATGTTTGTCAACTCTGTTTACATACACTTAATATATACAAATACGTGTGTGTCTGTTTGTGTGTATGTAGATAAAGAGGAATCATACAGATTTAAAGCTTTATGCAAAATTCCTGGAGGGTTAAGGAATTGCAAAAGGACACCGATGCTTAGTGGTTGGAACTTTGTACCTGTCCACTGCCTCACACTGAGATACTTGACTTATGCTATGGAAAGAGAGCTTTGCCATGTACTTGTGATGTAAATGCAAAGCCTGTGGGGGGAACAAACACCAGCAGGAAGGTCTGTCCTCAAGGAACTTAGTGTTTCAGATGTGGGAAAGAAAGCCAAGTATATGACTATGTTGTATGTGATTAGCCAATATATAAACAGGTCACACATACACATCTGCTTCCCGTGAATGATGCCTGGTGACCAGACAATGGCAGTACATATTTGCTTCCCTCCTAGACCAAACGCACTCCTGGCTGCGTCCTGTTTGTGCAAATTGGCATGTTATAGATAAACACAAAGAAGCTGTAATATCAAACGAATAAGACAGGAAAACTTGACCTGAAAGCAGCACACCATATTTTAATCCAAAAAGACCTCCAAAATTTGGATTGTTCAGCCTTTTGCATAAATGACATGCATGTTCCATATTCCATCCTTTCCTCTGGTCTTCGGGGCACACAGTGGCTGAATCCACAGCAGATCTGCCTGGTGCTTCTCAGCAGGCCACATTGTTCAATTCTTCAGGGTAAGAAGGGGCATCTGCTATCGCCTCTGCCGAGCTGAAGCCCACTGCAACCAGGATTTTTTAAAGGGATGGGAGAGAAACACATTCTCACCACATGGGATTGTCCTGATCAAGGAAAAGGCAGAACTTTCCATCTGCAGGGAAAACAGAGCCTCAGAAAGTCAATAGACACCTAGGAAATCCTGCATTTGGTGGAAGTGGAGTGCTTTGTTTGGAGGACTTTTCAACTCCGTCCAACAAAATAAACACTAAGTACTAACTCCCCCTTCTTCCATCCGCTGTGCTAACTCTAACCAGCGTTAGCTTGACCTCACGGTGACTTCATCCCCACCCACTCCCAGTTTTGGGAACACTTGCAACAGTCTTTCCTTTCCCTTCTCTTCCACTGCTCTTCTCCCCCACACAGGAAATATAAGGGTACCCAGCAGATTCCCGTGGATTTCTGACCCTTCCTGAGCCTTTGCACCAGCCTCGCAGCTCCGCGCTGCAGGGGATTTTATGTTCAGTTCCAAGCAGCTATGAAATAACCCAATTCTTCCCATCCTCTGAAGAACAAAGCCCTGCTTGCACGAAGAGCAGAAGAGCAAGAAGACAAATCTGACATTTATTTTCCTGTCTGTGAAGGCAACTGTACGCTCAAGTGAGATGTCATATGTTTCTAACAGATCCCGGGATTGCAGCTACTTTTCATGTGGCCGTGTAACTTGGGGAGACTGCACAGTCACAGAATGAGTGATATAGTCAAGATGTGTGGGCTGAACGCCCACTTTGTGCAAGGCATGGTGAGAGAGGCCAAAGGCTTGCCATCTAATTCAGAAGGAAATATGCACACAATTCCCTTGTAAGGAAAGAAGGAATACATGAGGATCTCCCAGTGACATGAAGAGTTAAGTTCAGAGAAGGAAGAGTATCATAACCAGTACAACCAGAGAAGGTATGGGGTGGGGTCTTGACCACTGTGAGCAGAGTCCTTCCTCGGGCAGAAAGAAGGCCTCTGGGGAGAGGTGGAACATCATATCACAGTGACAAGGGTCCTCTGGTCTTTAGATGTCCATCTTCTGTTGAAGAGGGATCTTGCTTCTTTCCATGTGGCTTTCTGGATCTCATGCACACAGACTAAGGCAGTTTTTCATTTTCAAAAGGGAACACAGCAGTATTTCTGGTCCCACAGACACTTGTCCAGAATCTTGCTACTTCTCCCATCAAGGGTTGTTGCTCTTCTTCTGAATTTGGGGGAATCTTTGTGGAAGTCTCAATAAATAGATTGCAGTGGAAATAATGCTTGTGGCTCTTGAGGCCAGGTCACAAACACTGATGTGATTTCTGCTGTCTCTGAGCACATCGCTGTTGGAATCCAGCTGCATGCTGGGAAGAAGCCCATGTGGTGCCCTGATTGGAGGCCCAGCTTTCCAGCGCAGTCATTTTCAAGTAATGCCAGCGCAGACTGACAGGGAATGGAGAAAGGGTTTATCCAGGCTAAGTCCTTGCCAAAATGCACTTTCAAGAGTGAAATAAATGTTTTTTGTTTCTAAGTTTTGGAGAGGTTTGTTATACAATACTTGATAAATGGAATAGATTCCATATCAACCTCCTGACTCAGTCCTACTAAAACTCCAGCAGGAAATCAGAGTGTCTAAAAATCCAGCCAACTGAAGGTGACATCATGGTCGAGTACATATTGCCTTTCATTTCAGGGTGCTGATAAACTTGTTTTCAGATTACACTTTCACTTAGCAAGGCACTAGGTAGAGTAGTCTGTGTTCCTTTATCTGAACTTTTCTTCCTCTTCCTGTGGTCCGGGAGATAAGTGAAGAGGTTGGAGCTTCACCACTTACTGTCATGGCCTCTCAAGCCAGGCGGTTTCTACCTCGTAAGTCTGGGGAGGAAGAGGCTTCTGTGTTCATTTACGATAAAAGAGCCCTTCTGGTGGGGAGCCTCACTGTGCTCTTCTGTTGTTCTAATGGGCTGGTGTGACCAGCCCCTAATATTCATTATCTTTTGTCATTTCCACAAAGGCATTATTGAAAAATCAGCAAAACTGAAACCTGGAACTTTAGTATGTGTTGTGGAACTGCTCTTGATTGTTAGAGCTGTGTGGAAAGCTGGACATTAATTTATAATCAGTCCTATCTTTGTCTTCTTTGCATTACTGTGACAAAATACTCGAGGTAAACAATTAAAAAGGAGAGAAGATGTGTGATGGCTCCCACTTTCAGAGGCTGCAGGCCCATGCTGGCTGGCTTTGGGGAGAGTAGCCATGGAGAGTCATGGCAGTGAGCACATGGTGGACAAAACTGCTCACCTCATGGTGGCTGGAAAGGAGGGAGACCAAAGGAGCTGTGGTTGAGTACATATACCCCTCAAAGTCATGCCCTCCATACGTGACTTTCTTCTCTGTGGCCCATTCTCCTTAAGTTTCCACCATCTCGATAGAGTTCAAGCCTTCAGTGCATGAGCCTTTGGGAGGCATTTGACATCCAAACCATAGTAATCTCCTCCCTAAAATAATGGCCAATATCCCCTTCCATCTAGATGGACTTCCCAGCATTCAACTCGCTGGAAGTTTGGATGAGTTTCCACTACTGGCTAGAGAATATTTTTTTCTTTTTGGTTATTTTACCCTCTTGACTTAAGAACAATAACTCCAACAGAAAGCTAGAGGAAGTTTGAATTCATCCTTGTCAAATAAAAATTTAAGCAGTATATGGGTGACACAGTGGTTAAGGAATCTGGCGTCTGGAGCCTGTGTGGCTCTTGAGGCATTGCTTGGCCCATGGAAAGCTGCCTTGTTATATCTCTATAGAGGGAATAAGATAGCAGGTTCTACTGGATTGTCTTGAAGTTTAAAAGAGACAACACACAGGACAAGCTCAGTGCCTGGCTACTGCAGGAGTGTAGTAGATGTTCGTGGCATTGCTTCAGGTCGGATGGGAACTGCTGGCACTTCTTTAGACCTTTTGTAATTTTCCAGCAGTTTACTTTAGTATCCAATGAGACCAATGTGACAAAGGGTAAGTGGCCATCAGTCAAAGATTCGGTCTCAGCTCAGCCAAGTCCCAGCTGGCTGATGGAGCTGGAGATTCTGAAAGGTCTCACAAGGGAAATATGCTAGAGGTGATCCCTCGTTAGGGAACCAAATAATAAATGGACTCTCCTTTCTGTCTTAGCACAGAGGTTATTATAAAGAAGACAAAAAAGAAAACTATTTCCAAGCCCTGGAGAACTGCAATGTGCACTGCTTGGCTTTCAACCTTTGGACAGTGGCTTTCATCATCCTACGCATACCTGGGAGACTGGGAAACATGGAATCTCCTTCCTCTGCTTCAGACCTGCTGAGTCCAAGCATAAGCCCCAGACATGAGCTTTTGGAAGCTGCAGCAGAGATGCCAACAGAAACTTCTCTTCCAGGATCTCCAAAAATTTTACAAAGGCACCGAGATATGACAAAGGATTCTTACCCATCAGCCACGGGAAAGGCAAAGCTTTCAGAGATGGGCTTTGCTCCTTGGGATGAAAAACCATTTAGTAGAAATGAGCACCAGACTCAGGTCCATGATCCTCCTCTCCATCCTGGCTGCAGACTAGGTGATGATTAATTCACCCATCTGGTCATGCTTCCACATCCCCAAGATTCTGGGTCACTACTTTGTTGTGAAGACAACCACTGTATCACACAGGCATTAAGATGCTCTGTCCTACAGAGCTCCACTGGAACACACAAAATGGACATGGCCTGGTTCCTTCCACAAAGAAGTTTCCAACAGTAAACTGACATTATTATGATCTTAGTTTTTAGGATTCTTCTAGCTCAGACACTGGGGCCTTTGTGTGAGCCATGTTAAGAGATGGGAGGGGCTGAAAAAGATTGGCAGATCCTAATTAAAGACAATATCAGCAAAAACTAAAAGAGGCCAAACAAGAAAAAAAAAGGGTGAGTAAATAAATCTTAACCTTTAGCCTATTATAATGCAAAATCAGCTTAAATTACTGTGTTAAAAGAGAATTCGAAAAGAGTAAGCTCTCACAAAACTTCATGAACACTCATAAATATTCAGTTGTCTAGTCTGGTTATAAATAAAGCATGCCTAAAAAACTATCTTAAGATAGTGCTAGACCTTCTAGCCATTCCAAGAAGTCTTGTTGCCCCCTTGTGGGACTTGGAAAAATATTAGACAAGAAGTCTCTATTTCAAGCAGATACTTCAAATCTATTTTCAATGAGAGAATTAAAATTAAGCTTTGGAAAAATTCATAGCTGTGTGAGCTACCTAAAAGTGAAAATGCTATAGATCAAGACTGAGAATTACTTAAGGCGTAATGTCTTAAACCTTGCAACCTAGAGTTTTGTAGAACACAAATGGATACCTGTTGGAAGAAAATCTGGGAATATGAGCCATGGAAGGCAGGGAATCAAACAGGGATTGAGCAAAGCAGATGGGCTTAGTGCCTCTAGTACTAAGCACATACTACTAACTACTTAGAAGTCAACTAATGCACTCAGGCTTTTGTTTGTCAATATGGTGGTGGGTTGCCATGGAGATAAAAGAATGTACTAGATGAGAAAATATTTCCAAATAGAAAAACATACAGATGGGAACAATTACAATATTTCAGTTAGTGCTGAAGACCTCAAAACTATTCAGTGGCTAGATAGAAACTCTGAAATTTAGTTTGCTAAATTACAGGGGGAGGGGTCATGCTCTTCTCTCAAAGAGATAGCATTTGACAGATATTTTGAGAGAAACAAAATCTTGGGAGCTGATCACTTTATGCTAACTTTGGAGGATGTACATTCATAGGAAGAACTTCTATATTATTTAAGAATAAAGGTAGGAGCTCCAGGCCCATGCTGGAAGAGCACCCAGGGACTGAGTTTAGCAGCGGGTGGCTTTGAAACCAGCGACTGCACCATTGAATCTGTGCCAGGTTGGAGCTTACTGGCCTCTAGGCCCACCCTGGAAGAGTGCCCAGGGACTGAGGTTAGCAGCGGGCAGCTCTGGAAACGGTGACTGCGCCACTGAATCTGCACCAAGGTTGGAGCTTACTGGCCTCCAGGCCCACACCAGAAGAGCACCCAGGGACTGAGGTTAGCAGCAGGTGGCTTTGGAACTGGAAACTGCGCCATTGAATCTACGCCGGGATTGGAGCATACTGACCTCCAGGCCCAGGCCGGAAGAGCACCCCGGGATTGAGTTTAGCAGGTCAGAGTCTGACTTTCTCCATGTAAACTGCAGAAGCACATCTAGTGACCTTATATTGGTGAGTGGGTGGGCCTGTTGGAACATCAGCCAGTACCATTGCAGCTACACAGGGCCTACAGCCTACTGGCCTCCAGGCTGACTGCACAAGTGAGCCCAGAGACTCTGTATTGGTGAGCAGGTGGGCCCTTTGGAACCTCAAGCAGTGCCATTGTAGCAGTGCAGGATCCAGAGCCTTCCTGCCTCTAAAGCAGATGGGAAAAGGTGTTCTGACTGTATTGACTGAGTGCCTCATATGGTGTGCCAGAACTAGGGGTTTTTCTTTAGGTCCCAATACAGACTGTAAAGAACAACCCAGGAAACACTGCTATTTTAAGGTTCCTAACTATTAGGAGGAATGAGGCTTGCAACAAATATCACCAGAAAACAAGGCAGGTACAAAGCCAAAAACAACAGCAAGGACAAAAACTTAGAGATGAGGAAACACTCAAAGTCTCAGATACAAAGATCCTCACCTCAAGGTAACACAGGAGGAAGGGAAATAGAGAAGTTGGAAGGCCAGTCTCCAGGGTCCTTGGAAATGGTAACCAAAGCAGATCTAGTAAAATGGAAATCAGAACTAATCTCTGAGATGAAAGCAGAGATATTGGACACTGTCAACATGATGATTAATAAAGCTAAAGAGGAAATCATGGAGTTGATAGAATCCAAGATAGCAAAAGCAATGGAACCTTTTAAACACCTACAAGCAGAAGCCCAGGAAATTAAGAAAGAAAAT
>PVIR01000525.1:0-172666 GCA_004026965.1 Petromus typicus
TAATGAAGGCTCAGTCTTTAGCCCATATCTCTCGTCTGACGTTGTCCATTATACTGTGCTGCCATGTGCACATCTCCGTTTGACTGTTACCCAGACGCTTCAAATGTAACACCCCTAAAGCTAAATTTATATCCCCCTTCACTTCCTTCCTCTTTTGAAGGAAGGTGAGGGGTAAACAAGCAGAGGAGAAGGATCTTCCTGGCGTGTCTCCTGTTAAGGCGGAACAAGGCACTTCTGTGCTGGAGCTGGAGAGCCACTCACTGAGGGGGCTGCTGCAGATGCCTGGGTGCCTCTGCCAGGAGGAGTCGCCACGTGCTGCCTGCTCTGTCTCTGTGGAGTCTTCTGTTACTTCCGCTGCCTCTGCCTCATTCCCACCTCTCATTTGAACTGCGGTGTCACCACAGCATGGCACCTGGGCGCTGTCCTCTGCACACTGCCGGAGGAGCTTTCATGTCATTCTGCTGCTTAAATACATTACTGTCGAATAAATTTCCTTTTCTTTATTTCTCTTTTCTTCTTTTTTTTTTATCTGAAACTTAAAAAAAAAAAAAAGCTCTTCTTTTTATTAATCCCTGAGCCAATTTTTCTGTCTTATGTGTTCGTGCCTTCTCCTCAGCCCTGTCATTCCTGCAATATGTTTTCCAAGCTTCTGATTAGGTATAGGAAACCTCGCCCGAGGGGAGGGATACTTACCCCTTCCCGATTGCTGAGTCCCACTCTGTCCATCACCACTGTCAACTCCTCTCTCCGGTACTACTTGGAACTGTATGACTTGTCTTTTTCCCTTCAAAGACTATAACAATATCAAAAATGACATGTTTCGATCCTAGAACTTTGTTGAGGGACTGAATCTGAGGAAGTCTCATTTAAAGCTGGGGCCCTGGGAAAAGGCTAGCTCCTGTGAGCCTCTGTGAGAGGCCAAGCAGCCTCCTGGGCAGAAGGAGAAGCTCTTCCACTGATAGCTGTCTACCCAGGGGATGGGTATTTGTTTTCATCGCGGCGGGCAGCACTGAATCAGACTGGCCCTCAGAACATGGAAGAGGAGCAGAATTTCTCACAGGAGCACATATGAAAGTTCATCACTTACACAGCTTACGAGGGAAATTTGTAGAACAGGAACAAGTAAAAGCAGATTATGTTATCAGACATACTTTTAGAAATGGAGATAAGTTGACACTTGCGTATGTTTTTGTCTTAACTTGTAGACTAAGACTTAATGGACAGGTACAAAAAAATCTTCTTTGGCAACCCAGAACTCATTGTTCAGTATGAGTTTTGATACACATAAGAAGGTAAATTACTGCCAGACACGGAGTTACAAGTCTGGGGTCCTGGGACTCCTGAGGTGCAAGAGAAATGAAGCCTAGACAGTACAGTAAGACTGTGCCTCAGCAAGCACAGCGAACAGCCTAACACAGATGAGAGTGACGGAAGGTACCAGTAACTAGTACGTTTTGTTCTGAGACTAGAGCTGATTATAAAGCTGAGGATATGAGCAGAATTTCAGCTCTACAGATTTGGTACTCCAGGTTTTATGTTATGGCACAGCTTTTAAATAGAAATGAAGATGTTTGTATATTCATAGGAATAGTCTTAATAAATGTTCCTGAAATGTTACTAGTATCTGAGCTGTTGATAGAGGGGGCTGTATTATTCTCATTTTCATATTTTAAAAATTTGTGTAAATTTATATTTTATTTATAATCAAAAATTGAGGAAGTTAAATTCTGTTTATACTGATTCAGTTATTATCCAAGAATTTTGCTATTGCTGTTTTGAGACAGGGTCTTACTACATATTCCTTTAAAAGAATATTTAGATCTACTTTTTTTTTTTTTTACAAAATGTAAGACATGTGTAGTTATAGGATTATAAACCTGTAATCCCAGTATTCTGAGAGACTGAGGCAGGAGGATCATAAGTTCAAACTCAGCCTGAGCAACTTAGTAAAATTTAAGGTAAAAAAATAAAAATAAAAAATAAAGGCTGGGAATATAGCTTAATGCAAAGGTCCCAGAATCAGCACTCTAAAAGCAGGGATGAGGGGCTGCAAGATATGAAGGGTGGTGATGAGGGAGAAGTTGGTCAAGAAGAAAACATAACAAGGCTGAGAGTGTACTTCAGTGGTACAGCACATGCTTACAAAGAAAGTGATCAGAGCACTGCGAAAAAGAAAAAAATCAGGTAGATAGGAGAAGTAAATTCAAGAGACCTTTTGGAGACCATTGTGACTGTAGCTAACAATACAGTCAACAGGTACCCAAAAATTGCTGAGAGTAGAGGACTGTTTTGGCTTTGGATTTTTGTCTTGTTTCTTTGATGGTGCTGAGGCTTGAACTCCAGGCCTCACACACACTAAGCAAATTTTCTACCACTGAATCTACTTGAGAGTAGATATTTAAAGTGTTCTCAACACAGCAAAAAGGTAAATGTGCAAGTAACATGTACTAGTTAGCTTGATTTAGCTGTTCCACAATAATTTCATATTTTAAAATATCATGTTGTATACCATAACCATGGATAACTTTATCATTTAATAAATTAACAATAATATTAGCTTAAAAAGATATCTCATGAAAGTAGGTAAATAAGTGTAAAGTATATCATTGAATGCATTTACTAAATCACAGTACTCATTGGAGAATCCTCTCTACCACGTATGCAGAGATCTGTGTAGACATTTGATCTTCCTTGATCTCAAAGAGTGATTCTTCTAAAAACATCAAAAGTGGCATTTTCACATTTAAAAACAAGAGGTGAGTTCAAAGCCCACTGAAATTCTGATTGGAAGATTTTCAGTAGGTCAAAGTATTAAATTGCTAAACTGAGGAGAAAATATTACAAGTCCCTCAGTATTTCAGGGTTTGTAATCTATGATTCTCAAGACTTAGCGAGGTACCAGTGTGTCTGTGTGTTTATTAAACTTGCTTCCTCCCATTTTGACTTAGGTTACAGTATAAACAGAGGGTCTAACTTCCCCCCTGCTCTCTTGTGAATATAATGTGCCCTGGGGCATGCATGTAGGTCTATGTCCTTTTGGAGACCCCAGCCCCATCTCAGCTCAAGGGAATCCCCTCGGATTTGGCTCTTGTCTGTCCTGCTGACTCGTTTTCTCCCACAGGCCTCCCTGGAGCTCGTCCTCAGGTAGCTCCACACTGCTCACGCCTTTCCTTTCAGTGCCATGCTCTCGCCTCCGCCTGCGATGTCCTTCTCACAGTCGTCTTCCCTTCCTCCGCTATGCCTTTTATGAATCAGTAGGGCTCTGTAAGTTGTCCCCAGAACCAAATGAGGCATGTGTGCATGGAATATTGTGCGTGCCTCTTACACTGTATTTATTACTGGTATTGTATTATATTTGTGTTGCTCCCTCTGTACCGTACTTCCTTGAGGACAAAGAACAAATATTAACTTACATAGGTGAGATATTCTTACGATTGAACAAATGAAACAATCACTCAGTTCACATCCACTGCTGCAGAATTTATTTCTGAGGGAAGAGCTGGACATATTCGTTGATGTCTCCTTGAAATACCAGTGGACAGTCCATCTGAAGTCCCTGACCTCTTTACAGAGTCTCCGGTTCAGCACCCTTCCCCTTTTAACTGAATATGTATTTCTGATCTCCTTTTTAACAAAGAGATGGATATGTTTATTTTTCTTTTAAACTCTCAACCTTTTAATCTTTTTCTTTTTTTTTTTTTTTTGCTTTGCAGGCTTTGGATGGATTTTTCTTTGTTGTGAACTGTGAAGGGAGAATTGTGTTTGTGTCAGAGAATGTGACCAGCTACTTGGGTTATAATCAGGAGGAATTAATGAATACCAGCGTCTACAGCATACTGCATGTGGGGGATCACGCAGAATTTGTCAAGAATCTGCTACCAAAATCGCTAGGTAGAAAGAAATTCGTCTCTTAAAAGAATACTCTCTGAGGGCTGGGGATTTAGTTCAGTGGTTCTGGTGCCTGCCTTGCAAGTGCAACGACCCGGGTTTGATCCCTGGTAACCACATACAGCAATGCTGGGTGTGGAGACTTACGCCTGCCAGCAATCAGTACCACATACTACAGTACCGGGTGTGGTGGCTCACACTTGTAATCCCAGCACTCAGGAGACAGAGGCAGGAGGATTGCTGTGAGTTCAAGGCTGAGTTCAGGACCAGCCTGAACTACAAAATCGAGACCCTTTCTCAAAGAAAAAAAGAATACTCTCTGTACTTCTTTCATACTTTATGTGATTTAATTATTTTTATAATATAAAATAATATATATTCAAAATATCTTGAATGTATTTTAGTTTCAGATGTATCAACCAGCTAATAAGCATTCGTCATCTTCTGTATGGTGCCATTATTAGGAGACAGTAGTGGAGACAGTAGTTACCTGTCTTACCACAAAAAGCTTCTGCTTAAAATCCCTTGTTTTCAATTTTTATTATCTCCAAAAAAAGAGACATAGTTCCTTCATGCTAACTTTGCTCAAAAGAAAAGAAGAAGAGGGAGGAGTAAAGGACTATATTGCACTGTTCTTATTAATGTTTGGGAGTTATAAGTGTTAGAGTCCCAAGAAAAATTAGGTCGTCTGCTGCCAAGGAGTCCAGCTAGAAGGATGGATGGGAGTGATTTCTAGCTGACTTCCATCTTCACTAAGCCATATTCCTTGGAGCAGGACTGAATCCTTGGGATTTAGAGGAACTTTTATTAAATCTGTAAAACACAGATGGACTAATAGCAGCCCTCTGCTTACTTCTAGAATTTTGAAACTTCTACTGCTTTTTAGCACTCTTGTTCCAATTAGTCCTAATGATTGGATTCCTGTCTCCATCTGAGTGTTTTTTTTTTCAGTAATCAGTGTACATTTTGTTGGCAAATAAGACATTTTTCATAATTTAATTTCAAGCTCCATTCCATTTCAGATTTTTTATTCCGCCCTTTTCCTCTCATTTCTTCATTCACTGGGTTCTGAAATAAGACCTAATTATCACAGAGATAAATCAGTTTTCACATAGATACTGTGTCATAGTACATGAGTGGTAGAGTTAGGAGGGTCTTATCATTTAGTATGGGAACTGAGACAGGTGGTAAAGGAAGTTAAACTGCTTTGTTTTCTTTTCCTTTCCTTTGAAAGGATTTTGATGCGTAGGCCAGGGTAACTGAGCTTACTGTACGCCCACGCTACCCTCACACTCT
Organism: Petromus typicus; assembly: GCA_004026965.1. Classification (NCBI taxonomy): domain Eukaryota; kingdom Metazoa; phylum Chordata; class Mammalia; order Rodentia; family Petromuridae; genus Petromus; species Petromus typicus. The sequence continues at coordinate 5,185 of PVIR01000525.1, forward strand.
CAGCCCTCCTTCCTCAGTCTCAGTCCTGGCATGGGTGTTATGCAGCAGCACACCCAGGGAAGTCAGTTTGAGGTTCACAGGATGCCACTGAGATACTACTTAGATTTTCTGTCTCTGGCTCTGGACTTAGAGTGTAAGGATTACTAACATGTAAGTTTAATGGAACATGCATTCTTTTTAAAAAATTACTTTTCTCATCTTGGGTAATAAGATATCTGTGAGTTTAACAGTGTACCTGGTGGGGAGGAGAACAAAGATCACAAAAACAAGACTGGACAACTCACAATAGCTAAATCTTGAAAAGAGTGTATTTAACTCTTTAAAAAAGAGTGTATTGAACTAATAACTGTGCTGTACATACCTAGTGGAATACTACTCAACCATAAATGATAAATATGAGTCATCAGTAGGAAAATGCATATACCTTGAGCCCATAATGTTAAGTGAAATAAATCAGAAATGGGCATAAATATCATAGGGTTTCTCATATGATAGCTTAAAGAGCAAAATAAAAGGTAGATAATACAAAATAGGGAGCTACATCCTTTGTGAATGGGAAAGGGATCTAAAGATGGAGGAAGGGAAAGAGGGGAGGGGAAGGGGAAGTATAAAGAATTCAGATGTGTTATGTACATGTACCAATCCCCCACAATGAATGTAATCATTATATATAGCAATCATGTACTAATAAACACTAAAAAAAAAAAAAAGAGAGAAAAAGAAAACAAAGCTAAGTAGTCTTCTGCCATCTGAATAAGAGGTATATTTCTTGTGGCAAGACTATAGGATCATCCCTTCTCAGCATGGTTACTGACGAGGTTGTCCCCAGCCATTGGCTGGAGGTAAATAGGGAGTGTCATCTGACAGCCGACACACTGGTGATGCTGCTCGGTGCTGACAGAACGCAGTGCCCGGACAGACTGGCAGTTCATCTCTGCCTCCTCTGAACTGACTCCTTCACTGTAGGGAAGGACGAGGGACCTCCGCTGCAGAGGCATCGTGCTCTCCTCCCCCAGAGAGTGAGGATCCAAAACTTGACAAGTAATGTATTCTGTATCATGCCTTTGCTGTCACATACACTCAGACAGACAGTGATAAGACAAGCTCAGTAGCAATAGAGTAGAACACCTTGTTTTACACTGGTGAGTGGTCACTCATTCGAAACCAATGAAGTGGTTCCATTCAAAGTGCCCAGCAGCACTGCCAGGTGTGGTGGTACACCATCTATAATCCCAGCGCTTGGGAGGCTGAGGCAGGAGGATATAGGTTGGCCTGGGCCACATAGTGAGTTCAAGGCTAGCCTGAACTAAGTAAGACCATGTTTCAAAAAAACAAAAACAGTACCCAATAGCACTTATTTGGAAAATCCAGTATGTCACTCAAGTTATTTCCAAGAAATATTGAGGAGAAAAAATACAGTGTCTACATTAAAACCTCTTATTACCTGCGCAATCACATTATTAGCAAATCAAAGAAAAAAAGTGGAGATTATGTGCATATTCAGCCTCCAGAAAAAATTCAAAGTTCAGAAATTATCAAAAGAAACTTTTGAAGAATAATATATATATATATATATATATTCTCCCTATATACAGGTATCACATGATTTGAGTGTATTCTTATTTTTAATTTACTATTAAAAGAATTTTTGAAGAAAAAAGCAAGAAGCCAAACTGTTTAAAGTTTGCTTTTGAATTTAATATTTAAAAGGAGATTTAATTTTAAAAATTATAAACTATCATGGAAAGTTAATATAGATAACTTAAAAGAAATTAATCAATATGAAACTCAAGGAACCTATAAAGATTACCAGAAATTTACCAACATATATTAGAAGGAGTCTGTTTTTTGGATGTAACCTTGACGTTAATTTTTTGTTGTTGTTGTTGTTGTAGTTTTTGTTTTGTTTTTTTTTGAGACAGTCTCATTCTGAAGTTGAGGCTATTCTTGATCTTACTGTGTAGTCCAGGCTGGTCTCAAACTCACAGCAATCTTTCTATCTCAATCTCCTAAGTGCTACAATTATAGTTGTGCACCACCATGCCTGGCCTTGCCATTAATTATTGTCCTAAAATGTAATAATTATGCGTAAAGTGTCACCAAAATTGCTGTAGTTACTTAAGCTATGATGATCAGTTTTGAAGTTATTGTTTTTTTAACTTCTCAAAAAATATTTCCTACACTTAGTGTAACAAGTTTGGAATTGCCCTCTGTTTTTCTCTTGGTTCCTTTTGCTACCCTGACTCCTAGCCACCCTTCAACCATTTTTGTTCGCGCTGTCTCTCTCTCTCTCTCAAATTAATTACAGCACAAGAAAAATGGTTATAAGAAACATTACTCTTTACCTATTCTAAGTATTTTTGGAAAGAAATCTAATTCATTGTATGAAATACCAGGAATAACACACCCCTTGGAGAAACCCTGAATCTTCTCCCCAGAACGTGCACATGTGCTTAAGCCAGTGCGCAAAGGCCTGGGCTGGCTGCTGAAGACCCCTGTGTCGCAGTGCAGCTGTGATTGGAGTCATTTTCCCATTGCCATTGAATAGCTGGAAACAAGCAGAAGCTCATTAATTAACTGCTATAAAATTCTGAGTGAAACGACTAGCGATTTTTAATTTTTGTCTTTGTTTATAAAGATTATAACTAGAGTATTTGAGGGAAGAGAACTCATACATTTTAAATCTCAGAAAGGTTATAGTTTCTAACTTTTAAATCTCAGAAATGTTATGGTTTCTAACTATAGATGTTTAGATTTGCTAAGATAAATGTCCTGTTGCCTTAGAGTAATGTTATATCTGAAGAGGGCTGTCTGTGTTTTAATCTGAGTAATTACCTAGATGGTTTGAAGTATGTCTTTTATATCCTTGGAGTTTATACTTTTTCACATTACTCACAAGCACATAAAGTCAGTTTTTTTTTTTTTTTTTTTTTCCCCCAGTAAATGGTGTTCCTTGGCCTCAAGAGGCAACACGCCGAAATAGCCATACTTTTAACTGCAGGATGCTAATTCACCCTCCAGATGAGCCAGGTACCGAGAACCAAGAAGCTTGCCAGCGGTATGAAGTAATGCAGTGTTTCACTGTGTCACAGCCAAAATCAATTCAAGAAGATGGAGAAGGTGAGGCACAAGATCATTGCAAAGTATTTGTTTCTTCCTGTAATTTGAAAGAACAGGGAGGGAATTAATTATAACCTGCCTTCTTCAGATAGTATTTTTGGCTATTATTTTGTGAGTCACAGAAGCCATTCAAATTGCAGTGTATTTCTTACTATTAAAAAAACCTCTAATTACTAGCATCTAAAATCTCTCTTGAGGGCCAGGGAGTTAGCTCAGTGGTTCCGGCGCCTGTCTTGCAAGTGCAAGGACCCGGTTCGATCCCCGGTAACCACATACCATACCGGGTGTGGAGACTCACCCCAGCAGCAACCAGTACCACACACCACAGTGCCGGGCGTGGTGGCTCACGCCTGTAATCCCAGCACTCGGGAGGCAGAGGCAGGAGGATTGCTGTGATGTGAGTTTGAGGCTGAGCTCAGGGCCAGCCTGAACCACAAAGCGAGACCCTGTCTCGAAAAACCTAAAAAAATAAATAAATAAATAAAATCCCTCTTGAAAATGTGCCCAAATTCACAGCTTTAAACTGGCATTCCCACTAAAATGTCAAATAATTCAAATCAACTTGTTTTAAAATGAGAGATGTAACAAACTGCTGTCAGTTGGAAATGTATCAGATACAGCAGGCTGTTGAGCAGCTCTGAGTTTTAGAAAATTTTGAGTTTGTAGCGTAGAGAACATTGGAAGATAGAGTTGGCATTTTTCAGGCTAAGCACAGAGGTTTCTGAGGAGGAAGCTTTATGAATAGATGGAAACAGCTCAAGCTATAATTGAACATTGGGTTAGCATGGACTCATGTGACAGTGGGTGAGTCTTCCACATCAGCTTAGTCTGACCTCAGTTTAGGAGCATCACAAATTGGGGCAAATCGGGAACTGGGGTAAGGACCAGGGAAGGTAGTGGAGAAGCTGGTCAGTGAAGAGTAAGCCCATATGTAGGAGATCTTGCTGGGAAATGTAGGTCACACTTCGCCTTTCGTGAAATACACATGCCATGTCTTACATGATTAGTTGTGTGTTACTATACGTAGCATTTTGAAACAAAATTTAAGTATAGGACTTCCAAAAAATTATATATCCGACCAACTATCCATAATGAATATGTTCATTATGTACCACAAATATGTAAAACAGTCGTCTGTCAAGGGCAGAATAATACTTCAGAAAAAATATTGTTTTTTCAATTAATTATAACTGATAATTATCTGCATAATAGTTGTTAGGGTAGTATTTGTAGCCATAAGTACTGCTAAATATAGGAAATTGACTACAAAAGTGCATTAAAAAAAATTTGTGTTAGGTGTTGACAATGTAGAATATTATACTGTTAGCATGTAAAATGCCCTGGATTTAATCAACAGTTTTTAAAAATGGTGTTGCTTAAATCTAACTAAAACTACTATTTCTAGTTTTTAATCACCCAATTACATGAGATGCTTCAGTCTCTTCTAGTTCATGTTAAGAACACTCACTGGGAAAGAATTCTTTATTCTAATTTGCTGTCACCCTAGAGCTCCAGGTTTAGGTTGCCAGCAGTTTTATTTCTAACATACCATTATATCACAGTGATTCTAATATTCTGTTAAATCCTGTCACATGTAAGGTTTTTATAAAAACCATTAATGGTAAGTAATATGTGTAAACCATTTACTCTCTTTCCCTCCATCTCCCCTTGTTTTGTTCAGATTTCCAGTCATGTTTGATTTGTATTGCGCGGCGATTACCTCGGCCTCCAGCAATTACAGTAGAATCCTTTATGACCAAGCAAGATACTACAGGTACTCACTGTGTAGTTCAAAATGTTTTATAGGAATTGATGAGGTAACTGACTCCCTAAAACTAATTATGTCTAAGTCTTTCTGTTCTGTGATACTCAGCTTCTGTTCCCTGGTCTTACATAGAAAACATTTTAAATAATAGTGTTGGTATAGTGCATTTTAGGAGCTGTAAAACATCACTGTCACAGGCAAGGTGCTGCGAAGAGTAATTCTTGTAACATCACATACCCTTATTTTTATTAAAAATTATTTTTATAGTTCAATAAAATATTTAAATAAATTTAGTAGATATAAACATAAATATGTGAAGTGCACACACATACATTTACAAATGAATATGAATGTTATTTGAAATATTATGCATAAATATGTTTATTTCTTTTTTCCTTCGTTCTTTTTCTTCAGATTTATTGAGCACATACTCTTGAGTCCTTAGGAATAACTGTGACTGTGTGTGATTGCTCAGAGTATGTATGACTGAGTGAAGCTCCGTGATGTGATTGCGTATTGGGATATGTGTTATGATGGGAAAGGTGTGATGTGGTGCAAGTCAGAATCTGTTTTAAAGTTAGCCAGTTTGAAGGCCGGAGGCTCAAGTTCATATGGAGCCCTTAGATCCCAAAAGTACAAAATGGTGCCAGCCAGCCAACATATGGTGCCAGAAGGGGCAGCGAAGAGGAGGGGTCTTGGGGCATTGAGTGCTTTTTGAGTGAGGAAATGACAGCAGAAGACCTCAGTGAGACACAAAGGCACACTTGGGAGAACTGAGAGACGCTCAGAAGAGCCGCAAAGGGGAGAGTGATGAGAGAGCTTGAAAAGCAGGCCTTCTCTTTTTTTGAGACAGGGTCTCACTTTGTGGTTCAGGCTGGCCCTGAGCTCAGCCTCAAACTCACATCACAGCAATCCTCCTGCCTCTGCCTCCAGTCTCCACTCCCAGTATTGTATGTGGTTACAGAAGATCGAACCGAGCCCTTGCACTTGCAAGACAGGTGTCGGAACCACTGAGCTAAATCCCCAGCCCGAGCAGGCCTTAAAGACTTGCTTCAGATTTGATTTTAGCAAGAACTGACTGCTATTATTCTTTCAGTTTCTGATGTATTGGTTATTAATTTTATATTCATATCAACACATCATGCTCTTACATCAATCAGGTTTTTTGGGGGGGTTTGGTACCAGCGAATGAACTTGAGACTTTGTGCTTTTGAGGCAGGTGCCAGAACCACTTAGCTAAATTCCCAGCCCTTTACATCAGTCAGTGATAGCTGACATCAGTCACCCATAGATAGCTTCTCTCATTTAAAAATACATATACTGGCCTGGGGATTTAGCTCAGTGGTCCCAGCGCCTGCCTTGCAAGCACAAGGGCCCGGGTTCTATCCCTGGTAACCACATACAACAATGCTGGGCATGGAAACTCACGCCCACCAGCAATCAAAACCCAGGGCCTTTTACATGGAACAAAAGGTCCATGGTGGCTCACGCCTGTAATCCCAGCACTCGGGAGGCAGAGGCAGAAGAATTGCTGTGAGTTGAAGGCTGAGCTCAGGGCTAGCCTGAACTACAAAGTGAGACCCTGCACCCCCCCCAAAAAAAATACAGATACATTTTTGAGATTTAAAAATCACTTCTACTGAATTTTATTCTTTGTTAAAATTCAGTTTTAATATGTATTTTGACTTTTACCATTCTTTTTATGATCTTCTTTTGTTTTTAATGAAGTTTTTAGTCCCAGAAATCTAATATACTTTTATGCTTTGTTCTTTTGTTTTAATGATAACTCCAAACTGCAGTGGGGTTAAATTAGAACAGGTATTAGAGAAAAATGAAGATAATGTCTAGGAGCTTGGAGAGACAGTACTGGACAATAGTAGTAATCAATTAGCACACCTTTTTTTTTTTTTGTTTTCTTTTTAGGTTTACCATACATCCTGTTCTTTTTCATTTTCTACCAGTGAACAACACTGGAAAAACTTAATCAACCCTCAGTGAAAACCAAAAGACTTTTTATCTATAGAACAAAAGTTCTCATATAGAGAAGAAAAATAGGACTTATTGAAAAAGAAAGCTAATGTTTTGTGTCAATAACTGTTTAATATAAAACAAAGCCAAATAACAGCATCATGAGGTGGAATGAACCTGCTGGAAGAGCAATTGAAGGGCTGCAGAATAAATGTCAGAAACAACAGAGGCCTAAAACGAGGATAAATTCAGAGCATTATGTTTCCGCTTTTCTCATATTTCTATAAACTAAATCCTAAAGTGGATAATTTAAAAGAAGAATGTATTTTCCCATAGTAATGAAATTACTGTGGTTAGTTTTGTGTGTTACTAATGGACACATCATTAAAATTCTATCTATGGGTTAAAAAAATGGAAGCAAAGCTTATATAGAGAGGGGTATGTGGTGGGGAAGGCAGGGGAATGGGAAGAAATGAGAATCAAGATATGTCATGTAAAGGTACAGAGCCTCAACCTTGAATGTGATCACAATGAAAAATTCCATCTATGCCTGACAACATTTATAAATACATGCATAAAATTTTAAATTTTAAAAATTAATTTTTGGGCCAGAAATCACAGAATCCACCTTACTCTTTTTAGGAATAAGTGCATACCAAATGCACTGAGAATGAAAATCTTTACCCCAACATAGAACGCTGTACATTATATTGTCTTCCAACACTGCATATTAAAAGATCATCACTGATGGGCCGGGGATATAGCTCAGTGGTTCCGGTGCCTGTCTTACAAGTGCAAGGGCTCCGGTTCGATCCCCGGTTACCTCATAACAATACTGGGTGTGGAGACTCACCCCAGCAGCAACCAGTACCACATAGCACAGTGCTGGGCGTGGTGGCTCACGCCTGTAATCCCAGCACCCAGGAGGCAAAGGCAGGAGGATTGCTGTGATGTGAGTTGGAGGCTGAGCTCAGGGCCAGCCTGAACTACAAAGTGAGACCCTGTCTCAAAAAACTTAAAAAAAAAAAAAAGATCATCACTGTGCAATACATAGTGTACAGACATAGCAGAGAAGTATAAATATTTAACATGTAAAACTAATACTATGTCATAGAATTGACTTAGCTAGAAATGAGTTATATTAAACATTTAATTTCTTAAATTTTAGTAGTACTTTTAACTCTCCATTGGATGGTCCATGTCTTTTTAAAAAAGAAAGTCTTCTACCAGGAAATACTGAACAGGGCTTTGTTTTGTTTTGTTTTGTTTCGGATTGGTTAATTTGTTGGTTGGTTAGTTGGTTACACTTTTCCTAAGCAAGCAGAAGTTCATATTCTAAATCAAGTTACTCACAATTCTTCCCTGAGGGAAGAGATGATTTAGGACCATTGCTGACAACTTAATCACTTTCTCCCCTGTGGTCCTACAATTCCATACCTTCTTGATGTCTCATAGGCCAACACTGACATAAACCCCACACGTAACATGCGCACACACATTCTCTCTCACACCTCCCTTAGTACTTTTCTATGAGACACATATGTAAATGAAGATTATGGATTGCTACAGTTGTGCTGCAGCCAGATCTTTATCTGTAAAGTAATAAGAGAAAAGATTAAATAATTTAAAATCAAAAATTATCTTTACTTTGTCACATTGTTCACTGGGCTTTTTCCATGCTGTTCTTATGCACAAGATTCTCTTATTTGAATTTTAGTTGATTTTCTTTCTAACATGTACATTTATGCCAAGACTTGCATAATGCCCTGATCAAGTTAGGTTAAGAATATCAAATTCAAGATTCTAAGTTTAAAAGAGCTAATGAATATTTTATTATCAGGTAAACCAAATGGAATATATAAAGAAGAAATTAATTTATTGGGTAGGAACATGTGATCAGTTTGAGTTGCTTTTATGAGGAAAGCAAAGGTGAGTTAAAGATGCAATGAGGCATTCATGGAAGATAAAAAACTATGGTAAATAAAAATGAAAAAAATCACCCTCATTAGAAATTGAGGAAATTAAATTTAGATCACAACGAGATGCCATTTTTTACCTATTAATTTTTTTTTTTAAGGGAGATTGTTGTGGCACTCTGGGAGACTGAAGCAGGAGAATAGCAAGTTTGAGCCCAGCTAGGTAACTTAACAAGAATTGTCTCAAAAATGAAAAAATAGCTGGGATGTATCTCGGCCTGGATTTGATACCCAGGACCAGGAAATAAAGAAAAGGGAGCACCTGGTGATACCAAGTGACTGAAGGATGAACAGTGCTTTGTTTTGTTTTGTTAGAGGACGTTAGACTGCCGGCAGCTCTTTCTGATGCTGGGACTGAACCAAAGGCCTTGGGTGTGCTAAGCGCGTGCTCTCTCACTGAGCTACAAACCCTGCCCCAGCAATAACTCTGACACATTACTGGTAGAAATATAGTGTGGTATGAGTTTTTGCAAGACAGTGTGAGTTAATATTATGAAGCTGAGCATTTGCACAACCTGCAACCCAGTAATTCTGTCCCTACCTACATGCACTAGGAAATTCTCACACACGCTGGCCATGCAGTATATGAAAGATGTACATAGCAACATTGACTTATGATAAAAACAAAACAACAAAAAACCTAACCAGAGAACGATCTTGATGCCCAAGCACAGGAATAAGTACAGCAAAGGGGAATGTGACACAGGAAGAGTACACGAAACGGACCGGGGTTGGTGATACCATGTTCTGAAGATGAGTGGGAGGTCTGTTGGTTTTCCTTAATTTATACATAAGATTGCATAAAACAGGTCTGAAGAATTATAAGCCAGATTAATTGCCCTGTGATTGACTCTAAATACTTCTCTGGAGTTTTCTCATTGCCACTTCGGAAGTGTGACCAACCATGGTAATAACAGCAGATCACCATTAAATTTTATAAAGGGTATGTTCTATGTCTCTGATGCCTAGCAAATTTAATCTTTTCACTTATTATCTTTTTCTGATTTAGCTTTTATTACTTTCAGTCTTTGCTTATTTGTAAGTATAGTACTGCTTATTGCCCAACAAGAGGTAGGAAGGAAAGACATGCTTCTTTTCTCATATTGTCTTCACTCAGTTATATAAACTATTTAAACCAAAACAACACACATTTCATTGCTGCTCTTCTTTCCCTGATAAGTGGTCCAGTCTGTCATCAGTAGATAGAGAACAGAAAAGTTTGGCCTGCATCAGTCTCAGCAGCTTCGGGTCATTATTGTTTGGCCTTACTACTTGCCTGGAACGGAACTTTAGACTCTGATCCCAGCCAGGCGTGGTGATGCAGGAGGACTGCTGCAAGTTCAGGAGCAGCCCAAACTGCATGTGAGACCCTAGCTCAAAAAAGAGAAAAAAGGAACTAGACTATGATATGATATTTAGTGCATAATATACTTCAAAACCAAAACAATTTTTATAGTGTCTTTAATACATTCCAATATCATATATAATAATAAAAATTAATAGTGATTTTCAGTGTTTTTTGTCTGTTGAGTTTGAAGTGAGATAATATTTCTTAAATGCAACTGTTAGTTTTGAAATATGGATGGTTTATGTCAAGAGGATATTATAAATGCAAACTTTCATTTTTTGTGTAGGTAAAATCATCTCTATCGATACTAGTTCCCTGAGAGCTGCTGGCAGAACTGGCTGGGAAGATTTAGTGAGGAAATGCATTTATGCCTTTTTCCAGCCTCAGGGCAGAGAGCCATCTTATGCTAGACAACTATTTCAAGAAGGTAAAGTTCTCTCTCAATTATTCTCATTCATTTTGCTCTTTACTCATATTGAATAGTTTGTATAGAACTTATGGCTTGATAAGTATTTTCTCCAAATTATAATCAGTTTTAGGAAAGGAAGAAATGGGTAAGCAAAGTAACTCATCAGTCGATCCTGAAATTTGGATGCACATTCTAAAGAGAGGATGTCACGTGGTGATCATTCCTCACTCTCTCACTCACTCATCCATCCATCCATTCATTCAGCAGACATGTATCAAGTTCCTACCATGCATAGGACACTTTAAATAACATGCCTGAGACACACTGGTCACTAAGAAGCAAGGTTTTCCCTTCAACAAGCTCATAATATATTAAGGGAAGACAGTTTTATGGTCACAGGCTGTACGAGAGATGTAAACAAAGAAGAAAAATACTGACCTGGAGATTCAAGGTGACTCCAGCGATGAAGTGTGTGTTTATCTGACTCTTCAGGTTATTCCCAGCAGAGTGAGCATGTCACAAGGCCTCTGGATAATGCTGAGTGTCATGCACAGTAACTTCCTGACTCTCGAAGTTCCTCCATCTCCTAACTCATGCTGATGGTACAAATCAGAAGCTATGTCCTTTGAAGTTATTCACTTATGAACAGCTACTATATCTTAATAAATTCTATGGGTATATGCAAGTGGATTCCCAGCACTTAGCAATTATTATAGGAAAAAGAGAGAAAGTTGGCTGCAAATTAAGGTTAATTAAGAATTAAGGCCAGAACATTTATCGATTCCGAATGAAAGGATTTTGATGTACTTTTAAAATATTACATGTAACTAATATTCCTTTTCCAATGCAATTCATTCTGTAACTCTAGTTATCTTCTTTCTGTGGCTTTCTATAAAACAGTTAAGGATTTGTTTCATTATTTTATTCTTACTGGTTTTAACATTTTCCCCATAACATATTTGCTCATTTTGCAGATGCTTTTCAGTTCACTACATTTTAAGTTGACTGAGTTCTAGTAGAACATGAAGGAAGTAGCTTGCCTTTTCTTCAGGAGGGCATCCATGTGAAACCCATAGGATTGGCTGCTTCTGGGACAGCTTCCCACAGAGCAGTCGTTCTCTAGTAGCTTCCTTATAAAACTCAGACTGCCCTTAAAGATGGCATCTCCCTGGGTAGAGCCAAGAATCTATGTTTTTAATCTTCCCCCAGACAACCTGAAGTGCAGCTAGGTGCCCATTCAGTAAATAGAAATGCACCCCCTGTGTGCACACTTTGTGGCCTCCTCACATCCAGAGCAACACATGATTTGTACATACTATTGGGACTCAGTGTCCACTCCTTCCGTAAGGTGCTGATGTGTATAGATCTGTTTGTAAACTGGGTCTTCTATAGCCTTACATTATTCTTAAAACTTAATTTATTTTTTTTGTTTGTTTGTTTTTGAGACAGTCTCACTTTATAGTTCAGGCTGGCCCTGAGCTCACTATGTAGCCCAGGCTAGCCTCAAACTCACAGCAATCCTCCTCTCTGCCTCCCAAGTGCTGAGATTACAGGTGTGAGTGACCACGCCCAGCACTGTGGTGTGTGGTACTGATTGCTGGTGGATGTGAGTCACCCGGACAGGCTTTGTTGTATGTGGTTACTTGGAATCGCATCCGGGACCTTGCACTTTCATGACAGTCACCGGAACCACTGAGCTAAATCCCCGGCCAATTTAATTTCTTTTTTCCTCTAATTGATAAACATTTCCACCACAGCAAAGCAAGTCCAGATAATTATTTCATCTCCCAAAAGAGTAGGCTCCCTATAGATATAACAGAGCCAGTTTAAGGTATGTTTCAAAACTATCAAAATTCTCTATAAAAACAGGTTGGTTAAACCATAAATACCTACATTACAAGAAATGAAACAACTTAGAAAAAAAATCTAAAGAAATATAAATATAACCCAACACTTCTTTTTTTTTTTTTTTAAAGGATTTTTTTGAGACAGGATCTTGGTTTGTGGTTCAGGCTGGCCCTGAGCTCAGCCTCCAACTCACATCACAGCAATCCTCCTGCATCTGCCTCCGAGTGCTGGGATTACAGGCGTGAACCCCCACGCCCGGCACTGTGGTATGTGGTACTGATTGCTGCTGGGCGTGAGTCTCCACGCATTGTTATGTGGTTACCGGGGATCAAACCCAGGTCCTTGAGCTTGCAAGACAGGCACCGGAACCACTGAGCTATATCCCCAGCCCAACCCAACACTTCTTAAACATTATGTTCTCTCATTCTACCTTTTTTTTGAGACAGGTTCTCGCTTTTATAGTTCAAATTGGCCCTGAGCTCACTATGTAGCCAAGTCTAGCCTCGAACTCAGAGCAATCCTCTTGCCTCTGCCTCCGGAGTGCTGGATTTACAGGCGTGAGCCACCACGCCCGGCACTGTGGTATGTGGTACTGACTGCTGCTGGGGTGAGTCTCCACACCCAATATTGTATGTGGTTACCGGGGATGGAACCCTGGCCCTTGCGCTTGCAAGACAGGTGCCAGAACCACTGAGCTAAATCTCCGGCCCCAGATGTCTTAACAAGCCTCAAAAGTAGTATTTAATTTTTAGAATCATGGTTCTGTTAAGAATGAAGAGAGGTATAATTTATATTTAGTTTCCTGGCTTCCTTCACTTAGGCACATTGTGAAATGCGTGAGATATATTCCTATTATGTTTTGCTGTTATGCAAAAGATGAAAGAGCAAACCCTGGTGAGGAAGTGGAGAAAGGAAACTCTCCCACTGCTAGTAGGAGTATAAATTAGTACAGCCATTACCAGAACCAGAATTGAGATTCCTCAGAAAGTTAAAAGTAAAACTAACATATGCTCCAACAATCCCACTTCTAGGTAAATAATGAAAGGAAATGAAATTATTATGTTGAAGAGATATTGCCCATCTTTGCCGTACAATTCAATAGCCAACACCTGAAATCTAAATGTTTACTAATGGATGGTGAAAATAATAAAGAAAATGTTATACATACAATATATATATATATATTCCATGTATAAATGGAATATTATTCAATTGTAAAAAGGAAACTATCATTTGTAACAGCATGATGGTGCCCGGAGATCATGTTACATGAAATAAACCAGGGGCCCAGCATGGTGTCACACACCTATAATGCCAGCATTAAGGGGGCTGAGACAGGAAGGTCACCACAAATTCAAAGCCAGCCTGAACTACATAGTGAGACCTTATCTCAAAAAAAGAAAGATAATAAATAAACCAGCCACAGAAAGATAAATATTACCTGATCTCACTCTTGTAGAATCTATGATAATCAGTCTCACAAAAAGTAGAATGGTAGTTAGCAAAGGCCGGGGTGGTTGGCTCAGAGGGGAGGGCCATTTGGGGTGATACTGATCAGAGGAGAATGGCAGTTAGGAGGAACACGTTCAGAAAATGTGTCCAATAGAATAGTGACCGCATATAATGATAGAATGTTGTATACTTGAAGAATTAGAGCTGTGGATGTTAAGTGTTCTTACCACAAAAATGATAAGTATGTGAGATGTTGCATATCTTAATTAGCTAGATTTAACCACCCACAATATATATGTACTTCAAGAACTATATTATACAAGATAAACAGATGCAATTTTATGTCAGTGTAAATAAATTGGAGGGGTAAAACAAATTGTTACTATGTCCTTGATTTTCTGTAAAGCTTTACAGTAATTGATACTTAGCCAAGAAAAAATTGTCTTACATTTGTCATCTTTTTTCTGCCCATTTATTTACTCTTTGGAGGAAAAAGCTATTATAAAATCCTAACAGCTAAAAATTCAGTTCTTAGATTTTCAGCCTCTTTTGGCAGGAACAACTCATGAAGTACTTTTAAAGGCCTGTTTACTATTTTATTTTTCTGGAGTCAGTTGAAAATGCATTTTAGTCGTGAGAACATTCCCATGGACTAGATGAAAATCATGATTCTACGTCGACACTGGGGAAATATGAGGATCAGGTTCTCTTGAAGAACTGTTTAAATGGTTCCATGCAAATGGAGGTGGTTTGGTAAATTTCCTAGTTCTGTTGACTTCAGAACCTTTACTTTAAAGGAAAGTCTGAGTTAGGATATTTTCCAAGGTCCCTGATAAGATTGACATGAACAGTTTTACAAAAGATTTCATGACCCCACCCTGTGCTACTAAATCAGACTGTGGAGTTTAAAGTGTTTTCTAACAAAGTTTAGGAAACATCAACCTAAGTTCCACAGGATACTATTAGCTGTAACTAGGAATTAAGATTTTGGCTTACTGTAGGGAAATGCGTCAGTTTGGGGAGTTCAGAAGACATGTTTGAGAGATTTCAGCGTCCAGGAAGTTCTAGCAATAAAGATAACTTTCAAACCTTCTTACTCAGACTTATTTATCTTCAGAATACTTTCCTGTAGCATATGTATTAGCAGTTATGAAGAATACTAGTCATAGGAAATGTAGAGCTATGTAGGCTATAAACTGTTTTTATTTCTTGTCTTTGCAATGCCCGTGGTGTATTGATATATGAAAATATTGGAATAAGAAAAAACAGCATATACAGTATGATCTCACTCTTGTGTGTCTATTTATCCAGTTCTAGAAGATTAACAAAGTGTCAGAAGAGATTATATCTGAGTGGTAAGATAGCAGATGACTATTCTTTGTTCATTTTTTGGTTAGTTTAACTTTATAATCACAGAATAAAGTTGTTTTTATTTTTAAAAAATCACAAGCAGAGTTGGAAAATATAGCTCCAAAAAATGTAGAAGTAATGCTATAAAACATAATTACCAATATTAATGATTAACCAGAATGCTGTCTGAGACTTGTGTGCCATAGTTAATTCTATGACATAGAATTCACATAACAGAGTTTACTGAAATTCTTTTTATGTCACACTTTGTTGAAAATATGAAAATATAAACTCATTTAAAATATGAGTTTACTTTCCCCATGTACAAACTGATATACTGAAAAGAGTTTGCTTACCGGTCATTGAAAATCTTGCAACATCAGAAGTAATTTTTTCCTTAACAATTCTTGAGAAATTGAATTCTTTCTACATATTTAGAGAAATATCCAAAGAAAAATAAATTGTTACCGACCTGGAGCTCTGGCACCCTCCACACATTTTTTATCTGGCTAGTTAGTTACATTAATGAGGTTGTTGCAGGTTATTGCGGCACTAATTCGGGTAGATCACAATCCTACACATCTCTGCTTCGACATCAGAGAACTTGTAATATTTTTTCTGCTTTTCACCTCAGTTGAGGTTTCCTATAGGGCGAGAAAACAAAATCAGTCATAATGTGAAAGGTTTTTTTGGAGGGTTTCTAAGATATCATTAATATGTCTGCGAATATATCCCTTCCTTCTAAGTAATTCAGAAATGGACACAGAAGTCAGAGATCAAAATACTAGCTGTGAACTTGGAAAAATGAGATCATAAATGAGGCCAGGACTTCTGATCAAAATAGGATTCTAAACCTAGACTTGAAAACCCATTTATATGGAAAACTTGCTGTGCAGAGTAATGTTTATCCAACCAAGTATATAAAGGTGTGGCAACCTTACTTCTTTTTTTGTACTGGGCACTGAACTTAGGTGCTTTGCCACTGAGTTACATTCCCAAGACCTGTTTTGAGATAGTCTCAGTCAGTTGCCTGGGCTAGCCTGGAAATTTCAACTGTTTTGCTTCAGACTCCTGAGTACCTGGGATTATAGGGGTGCTACTGCATCTGGCTCCTTATTCACCTCTTAATTGAAATATCACTGATGATTAACAGTTGGAGCCACTGGTGTAGCAGTGTTTAGGTTGACAATGGATGTTACTCCAGACATTTCTATTTTGGAAGCTGCTTACTTGTCTGGCTTTTTTTAGTAGTTGATTAGGAAATATTTGTTATAAACATGCTGTGTGGTCAGCTCCATGCTAGATCCTGTCTCACAATATTACTGGCTCTAATTTAGTTGTGAGTAAGCTGAGTTGGACTAAAGTTAGTTTGTACCAAGCTGTAACCTACAAATGAGAGCCACAGACCAGGACTACTTGTGATCCTCACGTAGTCTCCTCGCTAGCCCTTCCTGCCTTCCTTTCACTTCTCCATCTGAACAGTGACACACCAGAGTCTCAATAGTCAAAGCTTCAGTGGCCGGGGGCGTGTTTCAGAGCTAGATGGACTGCTTAAGTCTTTGGGTTTAGTCTCCAGCACCACAAGAAAAACAAAAATAAGAAAGAAATAAGACTGTATTGTTACTCTTGTTTCGAAGAATAGCTGTGTAAATTGTAATATGGTTAACCTTATTCCATACACTATTCTCACTTTAAAACTTAAAGTATAAAAAATTACTTGTATTTCATTAATAAAGTCCCACAAATTGCAGAATTTTCATAAGTAGTTCTGTGTTTAGGCAGCATAATTAAAAAGACTATTAATATTTCTGTAATTCACATTAAATATCTTAAATTTTCTATGTTAACTTGAGCTTTTATTGTTTCTCACTTTGTATAATTTCTCTTCATAAATTTTCACTACAAAGTCAAGTCTAGCTGGGAGTAGTGGTGCATGTCTAGAATCCCAGCAATTAGGAGTCTGAGGCAAGAGGATCATGAGTTTGAGGCCAGCCTGAACTACATAACAAGATCATGTCATTCAGTCAGTCAATTGGTCAGTCAGAAGTATCTAGATAATGACAAGAGTGAAACCATGAATTGAGGTGGAAACATTTGGGAAGACAACTAAAACTCAAAATCTAGGCGGGGGATTTAGCCTCGTGGTTCCAGGTACAACAATGCCAGGTGTGGCAACTCACGCCCACCAGCAATCAATACCACATACAACAGTCCTGGGCATGGTGGCTCACATCTGCAATCCCAACACTTCGGAGGCAGAGGCAGGAGGACTGCTGTGAATTCAAGGCTGGCCTGGGCAACATAGTGTGCTCAGGGCCAGCCTGAACTACAAAGCAAAACCCTGTCTCAAAAAAATAAAAAAAGAAAGAAAGAACGTCTACCCTTCAAAGAAAGTTATGGCAGTTGATCACATGTCAATATTAGCCTGATTAATGAGATTCAAATTGAAAATCAGGCAACCAGCACATTCAGGATAATATTTTTACAATGCATAGTACAGGATTCAGTGGATAGCAGAAAACAAAGATGGGATGCACTACCACCACTTATGCTTATTCTAACTAGTGAAGAAAAATACGTGTGTAAAAGGGAGATAGGAGGAATGTGTAGGAAATGATGAGACGGTTGGAAATGCAAGTAGGAGTCAGATTGCTTCAAATTGTTTTGTGTAGTATGATAGTCACTAGGTACAAGTAGCTATTGAGCACTTAAAATGTAGCTAATCTCACCAAAGCACTGAATTTGAACTTATATTAATTTCAAATACCACATGTGGCTGATGGCTGTTGTATTGAATACTACAGCTTTGTAGAATGATCAGTGTTTCCCAGAGAAATAAGGAAAGCCTGAAGAGAAATAAACAAGATAAAGAAATAGACACAATGGTATAACTTGAAACATATTTCTACCTTTTGTTTTTTTAAGACAGGGTCTCCCTTTGTAGTTCAGGCTGGTCCTAAACTCAGTCTCAAACTCAGCAGTCTTCCTGCCTCTGCCTCCCGAGTGCTGGGATTACACGCGTGAGCCACCACGCCCAGCACTGTGGTATATGGTACTGATTGATGGTGGGCAATGACTCACATTGTTGTACTTGGTTACCAAGGATGAACCCGGCCCTTGCATTTGCAAGGTGGGCGCTGGAACCACTGAGCTAAATCCCTGGCCCTATTTCTGCTTTATTGAGCCCTTTATATATTTTTAGATTTAGTATCTCATGTCAGTAGTTTAAGTTGTATTTTCTAAAACAAATTGTTACAAAGATATTAACCATTGGAGTTATAAAATAAAATATATATAAAATATATATAATATATAAAATTATATATAAATATATAATAAAATTTTAGGATTTACTGTAGCAAATGTTTTCTTATGTCCTTCCACTGAACTTGTCACTGTTGATTAAAGACTTTTTAATCCTCTACTATTAGATTAGATACTAAATTTCCCTGTACATGATATTTGGCAAGCATACCAGTGATTTCACTGAAATTATCAGATGGTTAAAGAGTGTGTTTCATTGGGCATGAATCTTAAAGCTTTCCATTAAGTTTTTGTCTTAGTTTTAATACTTAAACAGATTTATTATGGGATAGGTTTACAACAGATTCTGCCTTCTGCAGTTGATTTTGGATTCCCAAGGCAATAGAATGTAATGTATCTTCTCCTTCAAGTAATATGTAGTCTTAAAACTTGTTTGATAAAATCTATTTCCTATGTCACTTAAAATGTAATTGAAATTCTTTCTGAAATATCTTTGAAAAATGAGATTAACATTAATAGGCTGAGTTACAATAGTTATATATTGTAGTAATTCTTATTTTTCTGTGGGTATGATTTCTAACCTTAATATAGGTGAATTTATTTATTAAATCCCTCTTAAAATAAAAATCTGTTGTATTACTAAAATATCAATGACATTTTATTACTCAGTAGTCTGGTATAGCTCTTACATATTTACTAAGCATTTATCTCTATGATTAGAATTTTGGCTGCTGTTAGAAAGTCTATAGACAATATAAAAGATGTTATTTGTAAAGTGATTAGACATGCATTTTCAAATTCTTCTCTAAAGGCCAGCAGTGTAGTAAATTTTGTGCAATGTACAATACACCCTAGGATTCCCCCGTACAAATAACACAATCTGTTTGAAAGATAACATAATTTTTCTTCTCTTAAAGTGTGCATACATTTTTTTGGAAGACACTGGATAAACCTAATAATTTATAAAATGTAACCTTGCCAATTCATATACCTGAGTGAAATTTTAAACTTTAATATTAGTAAAGGAACCCTACAAACTAATCAGACTTAGAGGATAATTTTATGGCATGTGACTTTTATCTCAATAGAATTGCTATTTTAAAAATCAGCCCAACAAAACAAAACTTAAGGGTAACACTGAAAGTGAAGGGGGAAAAGTACTTTCTGCTATTTTTTAATGGAGACTTAATACATTTAAAGTGTTGCCTCATTATAGAGAAGGATTAAGGTTGGTCTTCTCTGGTTTAGAGTTTCTTCATAACCTTACTGTATGTGAGGAGGCACTCTTGTAAGGAGAACTAAATCAAACTGTCAGCAAGTGCTTGATTTCAGTTGAAAGCACTTTTCCCACTCAGATCCTATATCTGCTTTGTCTAAACTATTCTTTATTTTGAGTCTGAGCAGGCAGCCGTGGGGCGGGCATTTAGAATGAGACTCAAGAAATAAGGCCTGGTAACTGTCCTTTGCCCAGTGTCCAAGTGCAGAATTTTAACTAGGTCTCTCTTTTGTTTGAAACAGTGATGACTCGTGGCACTGCCTCCAGCCCATCCTATAGATTCATACTGAATGATGGGACAATGCTTAGCGCCCACACCAAGTGTAAGCTTTGCTACCCTCAGAGTCCAGACATGCAGCCTTTCATCATGGGAATTCATATCATCGACAGGTACTACTTATTTGGAGAGCTTCATATGAAATAAGTCAGTTCACATTTCTCTTCTTAGAGAAAAATTTATGCTCTTGGTGACTAGAAACAGAAGTTCTATGTTAGGCATAAAACTAGAGTACTGTGCTGAACATATAGTCAATATATTCATTTTGGATTTTAGAATTTTACCACCAAATAATTTTGTTGTTCATAAGGAAAGGCAGGAAAAGGCTGAAAACAAATGCTGCCTAAAGAGCTACAAGTTGCCATCTATGAATTTATAGTCTTGGAAGGAATTCTGGAATTTGTGATATTGCTATTTTTATCTTTCAAAGAGCTTTGTTTTGATTAGGACAAACTTTTATGGCTCTTGAATTCAAGCTGACAATTTCGCACAGAAGCTACAAATCATTCAATATCAGGTTCAGATTTTTTAACATTGTTCCCTTTAATTTGCTTGGCTCTCTAATTATGTTTTATGCTGGTGTATAGATAAACTCATGGAACTGCTTACTCTCTTATCTAATAACCTATTCAAATTCCTACATTTACAACTGTTTAAAACTTAGCATTATAAACAGACATTTCCCCTCACTTCATCTTTTCCTCATCAGATGTTTTTGCTTCTTGGAACATGGTAATGCCAGTCACAAATCTGTTATAATTATGAATTTGAGTAAAGAACTTAGTGAAAAACTGAATCGAGTATTCCTTTTTTTTTTTAGTATTACCTGAAATTATGCTTGTGAGTGGAATTAGCACAGTTCTTTTTTCATATTGTGATTTCTCTTTCAAAACATCTGCTATGTCTGCATATCACCCTTTTTTTAATTTTCACATCAGTGACACAGTATTTTCCTTACCCAGTCTTCCTCTTTGGAGTTGAAATACTTAAAAGCTGTAACAAGAGAATCATAAATAAGCTTTTATAAACAAAATGCGGGGGAAGTTTCTCTCTTGACTAAAAACGTTATTGTAATATTAACTGTTGTATTAAGCTTAGAAAAGTTTCAAAGTGCATCTATTGGATTTTTTCCATTGCCAAGAAAGACTTCTTTTTCATATAACTGGACCATTTCCAAATTAAAGGACCTATAAGTACTCTTTCCTAGGAAGAGGTGCTGATACTTCACAGTGGTACTGACAGTCCACTGCTGTTCCTTAATTTAAGGTGATGTAGAAACTCTTCATGTAAGAACCTGCAACATTACTGAAGACAGTGGTCTTCTAATGTACATGATAAAAATATTTTAATATAGACAAGTGAAAATGTTGGAATAATAATGTCTTTTTCCCCTCCTAGGGAACATAGTGGACTTTCTCCTCAAGATGACACTAATTCTGGAATGTCAATTCCCCGAGTAAACCCCTCGGTCAATCCTAATATCTCTCCAGCTCATGGTGTACCCCGCTCATCCACATTGCCACCATCCAACAGCAACATGGTATCCACCAGAGTTAACCGCCAACAGAGCTCAGATCTTCATAGCAGCAGCAGTCACAGTAATTCTAGCAACAACCAAGGGAGTTTTGGATGCTCACCTGGAAATCAGATTGTAGCCAATGTTGCCTTAAGCCAGGGACAGGCCAGTTCCCAGAGCAGTAATCCATCTTTAAGCCTCAATAATTCTGCTATGGAAAGTACAGGAATTTCCCTAACACAGTTCATGTCTCCAAGGAGACAGGTTACCTCTGGCTTGGCAACAAGGGCCAGGATGTCAAACAATTCTTTTCCTCCAAATATTCCAGCTTTAAATTCCCCAGTTGGCATGACAAGTAGTGGCTGTAATAATAGTAACCGATCTTACTCAAATATCCCAGTAACATCTTTACAGGGTATGAATGAAGGACCCAATAACTCTGTTGGCTTCTCTGCCAGTTCTCCAGTACTCAGGCAGATGAGCTCACAGAATTCACCTAGCAGATTAAATTTACAACCAGCAAAAGCTGAGTCCAAAGATAACAAAGAGATTACATCCATTTTAAATGAAATGATTCAATCTGACAACAGCTCTAGTGATAGCAAACCTGTGGATTCAGGGCTTCTGCATAACACTGACAGACTCTCAGATGGAGACAATAAATACTCTCAAACCAGTCACAAGCTCGTGCAGCTTTTGACAACAACTGCAGAGCAGCAGTTACGGCATGCGGATCTTGATGCCAGCTGCAAAGATGTACTGTCATGCACAGGCACTTCCAACTCTGCCTCTGCTAACTCCTCAGGAGGTACTTGCCCTTCTTCTCATAGCTCACTGACTGAGCGGCACAAAATTCTGCACCGGCTCTTACAAGAGGGTAGCCCCTCGGATATCACCACTTTGTCTGTGGAGCCTGATAAAAAGGACAGTGCATCTACTTCTGTGTCAGTGGCTGGACAGCCCCAAGGGAACTCTAGTATAAAACTAGAACTTGATGCTTCAAAGAAAAAGGAATCAAAAGACCATCAGCTCCTGCGCTACCTATTAGACAAAGATGAGAAGGACTTAAGATCAACTCCAAACCTGAGCCTGGATGATGTAAAGGTGAAAGTGGAAAAGAAAGAACAGATGGATCCTTGTAACACAAACCCAACCCCCGTGACCAAACCTGCCCCTGAGGAAATTAAACTGGAATCCCAAAGCCAGGTAGGTGATTCCTGCTCATATCACACAATTATCATTCCTAGTCATTTTTCCTTTTCTTTTATTTTACTACAACCATAGACCACACTGTGTCCTTGGATTTGTGCTGTTTTGTCCTATTCATGGGGCACATGCCAAGAGATGAGTATAATACCTAACTGGATGATCATAGGATGGCCTAGAAGAGTAGAGGCTATAGCACTCATGTGGCATTCAAAAAAGCAGATTTTTCTTTCTGTGAAATCAGAGTTCACATCTTTGGACATTTTAAAAAACACCTTCTCTGCCCTAATTCTCCCAATCCCACAATTAAATTCAAATCTGGAGTAGAACCTAAGAATCTGCCATTTAAAGAAGATCTCTAGAGAGCTCTGGTACATAACTAAGTTTGGGAACCTCTGATATAAGCCAAGTGGGAAAGAAATATGAGCAGTTAGGCAAGACTACCTGGCTAAAGCATTCTAAGGCTTTTGTTTTTGTTTATTTTCTGAGACAAGAATTCATATGTATTCCAGGCAGACCTTGAACTTACTTTGTAGCCCAGGCTGGCCTGGAATTCTAGGTGATCCTCCTGCCTCAGCTTTCTAGATGCTAAGATGATAGGTGTGTGTCGCTATACAAAGCTTTCTAAGGTTATTTTTGTTCTCATCTGATTTGAATCACCCTCAGCCCTTGTTAGAGAAAAATATTTGAATATCCCAGGTAACAAAATATTGCCCTTACCTAACTAACATGCTCTGAAACAGAAGTAAATAAAAATAAACCTTTTGTAAATGGTTATGGATTAGGAATTTGTATGTCTGGAATGAAGTAGAATTATTACTGAATTTAACAGACAGCTTCATTTGATGAATACTTGTGAATTCTGAAGGAATATTAGAATATATATGATCCCTTAACTCTGAGTTCTCATTTAAGACTGAATAAAGGCATTTATAAAATAGCTGACAATGTATTTACAAAGCAGCTTATCAACAAGATTCTCCACTATGAAATAAGATTCACACTTAGTATGACACAGTTATTTAGTAAGACACAGTTAGTTTCTTGAACCAGCTTGATTTTTCTGCTCTCTTCTCACGGAGGTCTCTTCTCTTAGGCATATGGTGTTCTAGAAAGTCCTTGCTATCTCTTAGCTAAGCCTATCTCCCTTATCCTATCCCTTAGCCTATCTCCCTTAGCCTTCTTATGCCTTCCTTTGCTCCCTGCCTTCTGACCCTTTCCTCCTCCACAATCCACTCTGACGGAATCTCTCTAGAGCTTTCCCTAAATAACTCCAGGTACAGTTCCTTCATCTCTGCTCTTGAAGGGCTTTGTATGTGTCTGTTCACAGTTTGTAGTAACAAGGTATGGAGGTAGGTGTTTATAGGGAATTGAACCCAGGCCTTGGTTCTGGGCTCACACTTGTGGTTCTCCTGCCTCCACTTCCCAGAATGCTGGAATCACAAACATGCCAACAATCTGTGGATCGTTTCTTGACATGTGCTTTCCTGGAGGAGAGTGCTGCATCTCATGGCTCTTAGTACAAGGAAACTTAAAAGAGAAAAACAGCTTTAAATAATAAATACACTGTAACTCCCACACTTGAAAAGTAACAGCTTTATAAAATAATGCTATTGTGTATATCAGATGTATGAGGACATCTGTTTGGTACATATGTGCTTCTATTTCTGCTGAGCTGATATCTGAGTAGGATAACATGATTTTAAGATATGCATGCACATCTTAAGTAGATAATGCAGTTTTCCCTTGTACAAGAATTCTTTCTAGATGCTCTGTGTCCTTAGTAATGCTTGATATTATCATTCTTTTAAATTGAGCCATTCTACAGTATTTATAACAATAATTCATTACTTTGCATTTTTCTGATAAATATTCATCAGTCATTTGGATAGATTTTATAAATTATCCAGTTGAGTCTCTGGCCCATTTTTTAAATATCGTATCCTTTGTTTATTGACTTGTGTAAGAGTTCTTAATGTATTTTAGATATGTCCTTCATTGGGTATATATTATAGATACCTTCTCTGTGCTGTGACTTACCTTTTCATTCTCTCAGTGGACTTTTTGATAATGTGAAATTCTTTGTTTTAATATACTTGAATTTGGCCATCTTTTCCTTTATGTTCATAGAATTTTTATTTTAAACAACCTAAAAATCTATCATAGAAGAATGGATAATCATATTGTAAATATTGAACCATGAGATACTATTCAGCAATGAAGATTGAATTATAGCTACATGTGACAGTGTATTTGAACTGTACAAATGTAATTTTGGAAGAAGTCACACATATAAGAAATATATAATTGGCCAGGCATAGTGATGCACACCTGTAATCCCAGCACTTAGGAAGCTGAGGCAGGAAAATCACAGTGAGTTTAAGGCCAGCCTGGGCTACTTGGTGAGTTCAAAGCCAGCCTGAACTATATAGCAAGACCTTATCCCAAAAAATCAAAAGAAATGTAATTCTATTTATACAACCTCTAAAAAGAAATTTAATCGAGTTAAATAAACCCATATAGATGATTTTATATTAACTATTTCAAAATAATTATAAATACTATAAAATAAAAGCTAGTTTTCTTCTCAACAGAACCTCAGATAGATATTCTGAAAGATAGTTTTAATTATTAAGTTCTTAAATAGGAAATGATTTTTCTGAGAACATTGAGGTTAATACACTATTTATAAAAATGTTTCCAAAACTTTTAAATAATAAAAAATATATAGGACAATGTAAATTCGTACTAAGTCATTTTACTTTGGGGGACAGTATTGGAGACTAAGCCCCTTTCACTAAGCTGCGTCTCAGACTTTTTTTTTTGAGTCAGGGTCTCATTAAGTCTCTTACGTTGTCTGTTCCTGGTTTGAACTTTAAATCCTCCTGCCTCAGCCTCCTAGAGTGCTTGGATTACAAGCATACACCAATACAACTGGCTAAAACTGAAAATATAACTGTAATGCCATCATAGCACAGTACTCAACATTTCTAGTCCACTCTTTTTCCTATACATCAATTTTATATTTAGATAAAATGTATATTATATGTGTATTATCTTATATCCTGTAGTACATTAATATATCCCTCAGAAGAATAAAGCATGTAATTTTTTTAACCTCATCATTTGTAATTATTTCTTTCTTCTCCATGCTCTCGTATCACATTGAATCATATAGATTAAAAGAACAACTTTTTCCTACATTGTTCCAGCTGAAAGTAGAAGCTATATTTCCTCTAACTTTGGTTTCCCATTTTAGTTCACAGCTGACCTGGACCAGTTTGATCAGTTATTGCCCACGCTGGAGAAGGCAGCACAGATGCCAGGCTTGTGTGAGACAGACAGGATGGATGGTGCGGCCACCAGCGTGACCATCAAATCAGAGATCCTGCCAGCCTCACTTCAGTCCACCACTGCCAGACCCACCTCCAGACTGAACAGTATGTGCTGGGGACAGTGCCTCACTTTAATCTTTAATGATAGTATGGATGAGTGCTTTGTCTCTCAGGGTTATTGTGGAAATCTTTGATTTTATCTCTCTCGGTAATAGTTATGTTTAGATATATGAACTTAACTCATCGTGTATATTTAAGTTGTAGCATAACCTCTACCCTTTTTTTCTACCTTTTTATAATTGATATTAAGGTAAGCAGTTGATGTTAAGGAGCACAGTTTTGTGTTCTTACTCAAAGCATCCCTTAACAAAACATTCAAAACTAGAACATGGAGTCAGAGTGTGTTTTCCAAGATGTTCTCCTTGAATACCAGTCTTTGTTGTTGTTGTTGCTGTTTGCCTTTTGAAACAAGGTCTTTGTAGTTTAGACTGGCCTGAACTCACTCTGTACCCCAAGCCGACCCCAAACTCTCAGGGATCCTCTGGCCTCAGCCTTCTGAGTGCTGGGATTACAGGCGTGTACTGCTATGCCCAGTTTAAAAGCAATTTTAAAATGACACATTACATTGCACGAAAGTAAAATCCACTGATTTCTATACCTAGTATCATTTGAAATGAAAAAAGAAAAAAACAATAAAGATAAAGAAAGCTGTTGACTTCCTATATTCAATATCATTCAGAGGACGTAAAGATATTTGCAGTTAAAGTTGAGAAAATTTGTCACCAGCAAAGTGCACTGCTCTTTAAGCTAAAGATCAATCCAGATGGAAATTCTCATCTATATAAAGTAATGAAGTGAGCCAGATATTAAATGGAAAATTACTGTTTTCTTTCATTTAGTAGCTTCTTTAAATGGAAAAAAATAACCATTTAAAGCAAAACTAAAAGTGGATTATACATAACATGTTATAGTAAAATGTTCAACAATAGTAACACAAGAGATAAGATAGAAGAAATGAGACTATTCTGTCTGACATGGGGTAATGTTTGAGGCTTGACTGCTAAAAACTAATATTGCATTTTGTTAATAGAAGTCTTCTACAAATCACAATCCTATATGGAGAAAAAAAAATTTTAAGGCTACTTGATGTATTAAGTGAATTTAGGGTCACAAGATACTTGTGCTGGGCCAGGAATTTAGCTTAGTGGTTCCGGAGCCTACTTCACAATCTTAAGGTCCCAGGTTCAATCCCACAGCTGCCCCCTCCAAAAAGCATACATATACAGTGTATAAAAAGCATCTATTTTCTACATACCAACTCTATGCAGTTGAATAATGATGTAGAAAGGGCACTTTACAAAAAATAAAATATTAAAGCATACATTTTAGAAAGAATAATAGCCATAACCCCTAATACTGGACACTGTCAGGTGGCAGAAGTCACAATATTGTTCAAATGTCAGTTATTCCGAAGTTGCCCCAGACAGACTTGATGTAATCCCAGTAGACCTATTTGGTTTTGGTTCATTGCACCTAATTGAGAAAGAAAGCCAGAGACTAAAAGTAAAGGGATGGAAAACAATACTCCATGTGACAGGAAACAGTAAAAAAGGGGGAGTGGCTATCTTATTTGCAAACAAAATAGATTTCAAGCCAAAACTGATAGAGACAAAGAGGGACACTGTCTTTTCGTATAGGGAAAAATCCAAGAGAAAGAAATAACAATCTTGGGCCGGGGAGTTAGCTCAGTGGTTCCGGCGCCTGTCTTGCAAGCGCAAGGACCCGTGTTCGATTCCCCGGTAACCACATAACAATACTGGGTGTGGAGACCCACACCCAGCAGCAACCAGTACCACATACCACAGTGCCGGGCGTGGTGGATCACGCCTGTAATCCCAGCACTTGGGAGGCAGAGGCAGGAGGATTGTGATGTGAGTTTGAGGCTGAGCTCAGGGCCAGCCTGAACCACAAAGCGAGACCCTGTCTCAAAAAACCTAAAAAAAAAAAAAAAAATAACAATCTTAAATATTTATGCACCAAATTCTAATCTACCCAGCTATATAAAACAAACATTAATGGACATGAAAAGCCAGATAAACACCAATACAATTATAGTAGGGAACTTCAATACCCCACTGTCAGAAAGAGACAGAGCAACTGGAGAGAAAATCAATAAGGAAATACTTGAGCTCAACCAGACTCTTCAACAAATGGACTTAATAGATGCCTGCAGAGTATTTCACCCCACAAAGTCAGAATTTACATTCTTCTCAGCTGCTCACAGATCATTCTCCAAAATAGACCACATGCTAGTTCATAGAACAGGTTTAAGTAAATGCAAAGAAATTGATGTTATCCCCTGCATACTGTCAAACCATAGTGCCTTGACATTGCAGCTGAATAGCAAAACAAAGTCCAGGATCCTCACAAACACATGGAAATTGAACAACACTCTGCGGACCAAACAGTGGGTCACACAAGAAATCAAACAGCTTTTACAACTAAATGATAACCCCAGTACAACATATAGAAATTTATGAGACACAGTGAAAGTAGTTCTATGAGGAAAATTCATAGCAGTGAATGGCTACGTCAGGAAAATAGAGCAAGCTCAAATAGACAATCTAATGCTGAACTTTATGCAACTAGAAAAAGAGGAACAAGACAAACCTAAAGCTCATACTAGGCAAAAAAATTATAAGGATCAGAGCAGAAAATAATGCAGTGGAGACTAAGAGAACAATAGGAAAAAAAATAATGAATTGAAGAGTTGATTCTTCAAAGGGATAAACAAAATTGACAGACCCTTAGCCAGTCTTGTCAAACAAAGGAAAGAAAAAGCTCACATCCACGCTATTAGGAATGAAAAGGGGGAAATTATCACCAACCTTGAGGGAGTCCAGAGGATAATAAACACCTACTTTGAAAATTTATACTTCAATAAAATGGAAAATGTAGAAGAAATGGATAGATTTCTAGACACATATGAACTTCTTTGCAGTACTGGGAATTGAACTTGGATCCAAGCCTTTGCACTAAGCTATATTTAGCCCCTTTTTATTTTTTACTTGGAGATAGACTCTCAATTGCTCAGTTGCCAAGGCCTGCTTTAAACTTGTGATCATCCTGCCTTAGTCTCCCAGAGTGCTGAGACTACAGTTGTGCACCACTATACTCAGCTTTAGGCATTTTAACAGAAAGGACAGGCTTTTTCTAAAATTTATATGGGAATGTGGGAGTTTTAGATTAGCCAAAACTACTTTGAAAAAAATAAAAACCCGCAGTATTTATACTACTTGACTTTAATACTGCTATAAAGCTCCAGACATCAAGGCAGTGTGGTTTTTTGAGGAAAGATAGATATATAGATCTATGGAACAGAATAGAGTCTATAAACAGACTCAAGTTTATTAGGCACATTGATTTTCAGCACTCTCTTTTGGTTACTTTCTCCCCACTTCAACACAGTACCTGACATCCTCAACTGAAATGAAGAAGTTTTACTTGGGCTCACAGTTTGTAGAGGTTTCAGTCCGTACTACACTGACTCATAGATGAGGAGACCAAGGGAGGAGGGAGTGGGATAGCATGCCCGGTGACCCTCCCACATCACCAGCAGAAGCTCATCAGTGGATTGGTTCACTGTTGAGTGTCTCCCCACTGTGATGTAGACATCTCCCAGAAGCCTCACCTACAAGTGCATGGGGCTTTGGGGAACATTTTAAATTTAGACCACAACAGATACCAAAGTAATTCAATGAAAAGAATAGTCTTTTTGAGATATGATGGTATAAGTGGTGATATAATAGTGATTAAACCGGTCACAGTACCAGGCATGTTGGTGCATACCTGTAATCCCAGCTGTCAGGAGGCTGAGCCAGGAGGATCGCTATAAGTTTGAGGCCAGCTTGAATTACAGAGCTTGATCCTGTCTCAAAAAGGAAAGAAGACAAGATAAGACAAGCTGACCATGGCACATGCCTTTAATCCCAAGTGCTAAGGAGGCCGAGCAGGAAGACTGTACCAAAACCAGTCTGAACTACACCCTGTCTGAGAAAGAAGAGGAGGAGAAAGAGAGAAGAGGAGGAGGAGGAGACAAGGAGGAAGAGAAGGAGAGGGAGAGGGACAAGAGCGGGGAGGGGGGAGGTGAAAGGGAGTGGAGGAGAGGAGGGAGGAAGAGAAGAGGGGAGAAGGGAGGGACGGAAGGGAGAGAAGGAGTGAAAAGAGTGGTGCAACAGCTGTCCGTCCGCGGAGGAAACTGAAACAAACCCCAGTCCCTGTCCATATGCAAAAACGAACTCACTTTGGATTAATCATAGACTTAAATATGAAAATTAGAACTATAAAACTTCTCAACAATAATCTAAGATAAAAATCTTTGTCATTGATATAGGAAAACATTTCTAGTAGGACACAAAATGTACTAGCTATGAAAGAAAAAATTTTAAATTAGACTTCATTAAATGTTACATCATCTACTTTTTAGAAATCAACCTTTTCAGGAAAATAATAACATTACAAGACAAATTAAAAAGATACATAGGAATTACCAAGCATTTAAAGAAGACATTATATTTCCTATTATCTCTTGCATAAAATAGAAGAAAAAGAATTATTTCCTAATTCATATTTGCAGTGATAAAAGTCTGCCATCCAAAATATGCAAAGAACTCTTCAAACTCAAAAAAAAGGGAAAATATCCCCATTTTAAAATGGTTAGATATTCTTAACAAATGCCTCACCAAAAAGGATATATGAATGAAGACCAGTTCTATGAAAATGACCAACAACATATGTCATTAGAAAATTGCAGACTTTAATGGATTCTACAACTATTAGAATGAATAAAATTGAAAATACTGACTGTACCAAATCATGGCAAGAATATAGAGCAGTGAAACTCTCTCTCACCGTTAGTGGGAAACAACCACTTTGAAACCTAGTTAATAGTTTCTTATAATACTAAACATGCTATTGCCATGTGATCCAGCAGTCCTCTTCCTTGATATTTACCCAAATGAACTGAAAACTTCTCACACCAAAACCTCGCATAAAAGTTTATCAGGGGCCAGGGATTTAGCTCAGTGGTTCCAGCATCAGCCTTGCAAGCACAGGGTCTCAAGTTTGATCCTTGGTAACCACATACCACAATATCAGGCATGGAGACTCACCCCCAGCAGCAATCAGTCCCACATACCACAGTGCAGGGTGTGGTGGCTCAGACAGAGGCAGAAGGAGTGCTGTGAATTTGAGGTTTGCCTGAGCTTGGGGCCAGCTTGAACTACAAAGCGAGATTCTGTCTCAAAAAAAAAAAGTTTATCAGCTCATAATCGCTAAGACTTGAAAACAACCAACCCACAAAAAGACACTGCTCACTAGAAACATTCTGGAAAAGCAAGGCTGTAGAGACAAAAGATCAGTGTTTACCAGGAGGTAACCTGTTTTCAGTGGTTGCAAAGAGAGACACAGATAGGGAGCACCAGAGATTTTTAGATGTGAGACTGGGTGATTATTTAGTACTGGTGGATACAGGACTTTATTCATTTGGCAAAGCCTGTAGAAAATAACAAGAGAAAGAGAGAACCCTGATTTAACATAGGGACTATAATAATACATCATTATTAACTTATCAGCTCTAGCAAATGTACCACAATAACGTGAGATGTAATAATAGAAGAAACAACCCAGTCTTTAAAATTTAAAAAAAAAAAAATGGCAAAGGATTTTAAAAGATATTTTACAAAAGAAAATATGAAAATGGCTAATCAATACATGAAAAAATGGCTAATATATTTAATCAACAAGGAAATGCATATTAAAACTATAATGACAGTACTACTATTGACTCATTAGAATGCCCAAAATTTTGAAAACTGATAGTACTAAATGATGGCAAGAATGTGAGCAGCTTTAACTTTTATATTGCTGATGGAAATGTAAGAAATTATAACAAATTTAGGAAATTATTCAGAGATTTCTCAGAAAGTTAAGATACATATGTTCGAAGTGACCCCACAGTCTTAACTCTTAAGTATTTAACGAAGAAAAATGAAAGCATATGCCCAAGGGAAATACCTGACCACAAATGTTCATACAGCTTTATTCATAATAGCTCCAGCAACCTCAGTGTCCATCAGTGAGTGAATGGTAAAACAGGATGATAGTTCACTTTGTAACTCCAGCACTGGGAAGACTGAGGTAAGAAGTGAGGAAGGGCATCACTTGTTTGAGGATAGCCTGGGCTATATGGTGAGTTCAGGCAGGCCAGGACTATATAGTGAGGACTTGTCTCCAAAAAAAAAAAAAACAGGAGGAAGAAAATAAGTGACATATGCATTCATATGAATTCATAAAATGACATACTACTCAGATTTGAAAAGGAAATATTCAGTGGCATTAATTTCAAAATCATGATAATATATATATATATATATATATATATATATTCGTTTAAAACTCAGTTTTTGCTGTTTTCAGAGAAACAAAAATAACTTTTAGTAATGAAAATCTGAGAGTTGGTTGCCAAGAGAGGGGTGAGTGAGGAAGATTGACAGCCAAGAAGTGTTTGAAGTATCAAACATCATAGAATGCTCTGTTTTCTTGACTGAGATAGAATGTCATGGACTTACAGTCTGTCAAAATCTGTGGAAGTATATACTTAGAATGGAGTATATTTTACTGTGTGTAAATTATACAACAATGAAAATTTACTTTAGAAGGCCGGGGCTGTAGCTAGCTCAGCAGCACAGCGCCTGCCTGGCAAGTGCAAGCCCTGAGCTCGATTCATGGTCCAAACAATACATATATTATTTTAGAAACATCCAAGGTTAGAATAATTAGGTACTCACATTTTCAATAATTGTGAAAGTAGAATATTTTTTCAAGTTGAAGGTCCTGGGTGGTGCCCTTCAGTGACAAGATTAGAGAATACCTAATGCAGATTAAATTAAGAGCCCTGAGGCTCTTGGTCCAGGGAAGAAATATTGGTCTCTTTATGTTTTCAGAAAACATTATTGGTAGATTTACATTAAAATGTTAGAGCTTCTAAAAAATTCCACTGGGAAAGCAGAAAAATGAAAAAATAAGGCAGTTGTTAACTGCAGAACAAAGAAAGCAGGGTACACAAAAGGGAGTTTGAACACAGTACACAGTTTGACTTAGAAGGGAGTGATATTTGGGTAGTCATAAAAATACAAACTTTTAATATGTAAAGAACTGTGATCTGTCCTAGAGAATTGGCAGCTGAGGAGGTAAGTGTGGGAGAGCACGGGCTCATCTGTCATGGGGGTCTGCATCTAAGTGGGGCTGTGACAGAGTGGCAGCATATGACACAGAAATGAATCGATCAGTGGTAAAGAAAATGACGAGAGTTGTGAGTGGTTGTCCCAGCTAAGGGACTGAAGGCAAGAGAAGAGCAGAAAATTGCTTATATTCATTGTGGGCTATGTATGTCTGTTAACTTGATAAGAATTAAAGTTAATAGGAATAAAAAAGATCTTATAGCTTAAAAAGCCAATGAAAATGGAAATTTTTTCTTTCATAATACAAATGACTGTTTTTTCTCGCTTGAGATCCTCTCCCACATACAAAATATGTAAACTTACAAACAAACAAACATTCAAAAATATATAAACAGGCCAAAGTCTGTTCTACTTTGTGCTGGTAAGTTGCAAAGGCCAAAAACATGCAGGAGAGCATCATGGTTGGCTGTGGTTGATGCAGACAGCCAGTCCACAGTGTTTAGCTTCTGACAGGAAAGAAAAACATAACTGAAGCAACAGGAGGCTAAGGAAGGAAGTTGGTGGGGAAAAAGTAAGAGTGGAAAAGGAATAAAGGAAAGGAAGATAAGGACAAAAAGCTGTGTTAGCATTTAAAAGAAGGGGAAGGGCGGCTTTAAAGTCTCGGCCCTCTAGCCACTGACTGCTCATCACTGCCTCTATCTAGAGCCAGTCTGTTGCTCTTTGATCTACGTCTTAGCCTTGTGCCCACTGAGGAAAGTCAGGCGTCTTTCCCAGTTCAGTGCCCAGTCAGAAGCTGAGCTGTGCCAAGGGCAGCGGTCCACCTGAGGTCGTTTAATTTCCATCACACTTCACCCCTAAGACATGCCGGTCAGAACTCTTGACCCATCTTTGCTCTTATATTTTTTTTCTTGACATTTTGCAGTATATTCTGAGAGAAATTCTGAGCCCAGTTTTCCAGACCAAAATTGAATCCTCACCATACTGTTGTGTTTTTCAGTCCATCTGTTGAATTCTTTTAATCATAACTATCATGCTTTCATTTTATAGAAATTTTTTTTCTTAGAAATTTATTACTACTTATGGATATAATAGACCTTTTAATTGAATAATGATATTTATTATACTTCTTTTAGGGATCATCGATGCTTTTATATTTGTTCCTTTTTTCAGTACCTGTGTTTGTTTGTTTGTTTTTTGAGACAGTATCTTGCCACATAGTTAAGACCAGCCTTGAACTCACTGTGTAGCCCACCCCAGCTTCCACTTGCAGCCAGCCTCCCAGCTCAGCCTCCCGAGTATTGACTGAGTGCTGTCACAGTCGGCTGTCTTCAGAGTTTCTGTGTGAAATTTACTATCCTCTTTCCTGCTCTTGACTTTCCTCAAACCTTTGGTCAGTGTTTGGACAGTCTTTCCTTATACGCTAAAAGAGACCTAGGATGAAAAAGCTACAAGCTTGCACTGGCTTTAGCTTAAGTGAGAAACCCTTCATAGAAGTCCCATTCTTTTTCCAGATGTTGAGTGGGACAAGGGCTTAGTGGCAAGGAAATCCCTTATAGCAGCCCTCGGACCATACTGGGAGATTCCCGGGGCAAAACTCCCTCCTTGAGTCACTTTATTCCCTTGGGTGTGAGCTGAGCTGAGGCCAGGTCAGATGTGCCATTGTCCTTTAACTATCCCACCACTTGCCCTTGGCCTCTTTTGTATTTTAGAAAAATCCTTTCTCCTATTTTTGAGTTTAGTTGAAGTTTTAGTATCAGTCTGTTTATGCCTATGCTTTTTTTTTTTTTTTTTTTTTTTTGAGACACGGTCTCACTTTGTAGTTCAGGCTGGTCCTCCCTGAGCTCAGCCTCAAACTCACAGCAATCTTACTGCCTCTGCCTCCCAGGGCTGGGATTACAGGCGTGAGCCACCACACTGTGGTATGTGGTCCTGACTGCGGTAGGTGTGAGTCTCCACGCCCAGTATTATTGTATGTGATTACCAGGAGGCCCTTGTGCTTGCAAGACAGACGCTAGAACCATTGAGCTAAATCCCCGGCGCCCTATGCCTATGCTTTGGATCTTTCAGAAACATTTTAATTGTCCTGGTCTACTGCCTGATACTTTTGTCTTTCTTTCAACTATAAATTTTTAAATCTTTTTCTTCTGTTATTTCAGTGTTGTTTTGGGAGGGAGAATATAATATAGGTGACAGATCTGTCATACTGAATCAAAAGTCTCTTTAGACCTACTTACATATGAAAAAACCAAGGTTCAAAGACTGAAAAAGAGGGGAAAATACACACTGCCAAAACCTTGCCCGAGTTACACATATGTTAATAAGTACAGAACCAGAATTTAAATATCAGTCTGCCAGGTCTCAAAACTCGCTGTTTATGTGCACATTAACACAGTCAGCCAGTATAACTGAGTGATTTAAACAGTTTTACTATAAGAGGACATCTAGATGAAAACTGCTTTTTTCAGAACAGATGCCTTATGGAGGGTATTTTTTATCAGAATGTGTACAATATGCTTCTTTGGCAGTACCTTCAAATTTTCTGCAATATTCTTTGAACTGTCTCCAAATCCCTATTGTTTGAAGGTAGATTTAACTTTTGAAAACTTCCAGTTATTTAGAACCAAATTTTGTGACATCAAAGGGAAGTACTGTTTTTTTTAAATTAGAACTAAAATCAGGTATACCTCTGAGGAGATCTATTTTCTAGGCTGCTTAAGGTCATTTGTGAGGATTTTCAAAAATATTTAAGGATTAACATCACTGAATGGAGTGAATGATCTTCTGAGGCAGTAGGTTCATGTTCTGTGAACATACAGATTCTGAAATGATTAGTGTTAAAGATCTATTTGTAGTATGTTAAAAATATTGTGTAACTATAAAGTCAATTTTATATACATTTTCATTACTTAATATCCAATTTATCTTCCTTGTTTTTGAGGTTACATTTAAAGTAATCAAAGTTTTCCCATGCTTCTGCATTCAAGACAACACCAAAAGTACAGATGTGTGTGTGTGTGTGTGTGTGTGTGTGTGTGTGTGTGTGTACACATATGTGCAATGAAGAGTCAGGTGTGGTGGAACACACCTGCCATCCCAGCACTTAGAAGGTTGAGGAAAGTGGGCTACATAGGATTCCCACTCCCCCACACTACACACAAAGAAATGTAAAGTCTCTTTATCCTAGAGGCAGCATTTTCTCGATAGCTCCAAAAAAATAATGTAATATGCACAGGCGCACCTGCTTTTTATACGAATAGCGTCAGACTACACACATTCATTCCTCTGTACCTACTCCTGTTGTTGGATGGCATTCTGTATTAGCACAAAAAGTGATTCCTTGTTCCTTCTTTAATAACTTGTGCTTTTTAAAGTCCGTGCCAGAATGTACTTCACCAGCTTGTAATGATAAACATCTTTTGTTGTTACAAAGCTATAAAGAGTAACCTTACATGGAGATAATTTACCGCCTATGAAAGTGTATCTGAAATACAAATTCTGAATAGAAGGTCTAGGCCAAAGCGTAGATAGACAGATATTATAAATGGCCTTTCTCAGAGATTACACCAGTTAATGTTCCTATTTCTATGTCCTCTTAATATTTTAAATTGTGTACTTTGGGGCCAGGGATGTAGCTTGGTGGCTGTGTGCCTGCCTGGCAAGCACCAGGTTCTGAGCTCTATCCCTGGGGGGGGAAGGGTATTCTCCTATTAAGTTAGTACTTTCATTTTTGTCAATCTAGTGGGGGTTTTATCAGGTATCTCAATGCAATATTAAACTCTTTATTTGAGGAGGGAGAGTTTTTGAGAATGTTCTGGGCTGGGCTGGAACTCAATATGTACCTAGCTCAGGCTGGTGTCAAACTCGTGGTGATCCTCCTGCCTCAGCCTCGCTGGGTGCTAATTATATGCATGCATCACAATGCCTGACTCTAAACTATTTATTCTGTTGTCGATTAAGTTGGATTTTTTCAGTAATTTTATGTGACTGTTGTATAGTCTTTCGCTTATCTATTCAGCCAGAGTTTTATTTTATTGATTTATCGAAGTTTTTCAGTTATTAGAGAAATTAGTCCTTTGTCTACATCGTGTTAAAAAAAAAAAATACTAGCTGCTGTGCTATGAAACGTAACATAGAACTGCGGGTAAAGCTTATTTTCCAGTAGCTGTAGAAAATTATGAACATAAGAATCAGCTGATGCTGGATTGACTCTTCAGGTTGTACAGTGTGCAAAAGCTACCTTCATGATTAAGATGATATTCCATACCATGAGCAGAAAATGTCTGATTACTTGATAATACAATTGTTTTCTGGGTTTAGTGTGACTAGTAAGAATACACAGATTCCTTTTTGGCTAGATTTTAAGTGGCAGAGGGCCAGGGATTTATCTCATTAGTTGTAGTGCCTGTCTGTAAGCACAAGGCCTGGTACCAAAAAAAGTTCAATACCTAGGACAAAAAAAAAAAAAAAAGCAGAAAAATTTTAGGTGGCAGAAGGTATAATCTTGGCTCTTTGAAAAGATGATAATAAATAATATATGAGTGCAGTGTCATGAGTCTGTGGCCTCAGCCACTCAGGAGACTGCAATAAAAGGACTGCTTGAGTCTAGGAGTTTGAGGCCAGCCTGAACAACATGGCAGCACCTCACCTCAAAAAAAGGCCAGGTCTGTACTTGCCATCCCAGGATTGAAGGAAGCCAAGGCAGAAAGACTGCAAGTTCAAGCCTATCCTAAGCAATTTAGTGAGACTTTGTTCAAAATAAAAAGCTAGACATGGCAGTGCATGCCCACAGTCCCAGCATTCTGGGAGGCTGAAACAGGAGGGCTGTAGGTTTAAGCTCAGCCTGGACAATTTAGAGAGTTAGTGAGACCCTGTTTCAAAATATTTTA
Organism: Petromus typicus; assembly: GCA_004026965.1. Lineage (NCBI taxonomy): Eukaryota > Metazoa > Chordata > Mammalia > Rodentia > Petromuridae > Petromus > Petromus typicus. The sequence goes on from PVIR01000525.1 coordinate 43,422, forward strand.
AAAGAGCAGTGTGAAGGCCCAAGTGATAAATAACTTAACTGGATGGATGGATGGGTGGATGGATGGATGGATAGAGGGATGGATAGACGGATGGATGAGTTGGTTGATAGATGATGAAAGAAAGAAAGAACAGACAGACAGACAGACATGCAGACAGACAGACGGGCTGGGGATGTATCTCCATGTGAAGACCCTGCTTTCAATCCCCAATACAAAAGAAAAAAAACCATAAGTCCATGGCTTGATGCAGCACATTAACACCTTGTTTTCTTTTGCTGGTTCCCTATAACAGAAATGGCAGAACTTGTCTTGTGCTACATTTCTGTACACTTTTCCATGTTTGTGGGAGGAACGCAAACATGATCAAAAGTAGTAGGTTTATTTTATGGGCAAAGAGAGAGAAGTGTATTTCCTAAAGAATTCCGTCACCCCTCACATTTTTTATAGAAGGTGGTTTCCAGAGAGGTCAAAGTGACTTCAGAATAAAATACAATTTCTTTTAAGCATACAGCCTATGTGCAAACAAAACTTTTAATTAAAATCAGTTTAATTTGGGGATATGTGTTTATTTTGTATTTTCCTAGACATCAAACTCAGTGCATCAACCTTATTATATTTTGAAAAATTTTTTTATCTAACTTATTTTCTTAAAATTTTTCCATCAAAGGTAGCTAAATGAGATACTGATTCCTATCATTGCGTCAAGTAAACTATCTTGTAATACCTAGTACCTGCTGTACACACTCATGTTCATTTCCTCAGACTCTATATGTAATTGATTTTGTCTAGTCAGATTTTTTAAAGAGAATAGGACTGATCAATGTGTGGAGCAGAACAATGGGATGCAATAGATAATGTTCTTCGACGAACTTCCTGATTTAAATAATGATATGAATTAAATGATTACTTTCTTGTCACTTATCTTTAAATCTTTGTCTTTTGTTTTTCAGAATCCTACAGAATTTGATTTCTTTATTATTTGTCATGATAGAGATCAGTTTAATTGAAAGTTGTAAATGTATTCATTTGAAATAGAATATGTTTTTATGGATTCCTGTTTTTATACTAAATATTGAGCATTTTCCCCATAAAAAACTTGTCATTTTTTGCACAATTCAAATATTCATAAATCCATATATTCTTTATTAGAATGATGAATTTGTGCTAAATAAGTTTTCTCATAAAACTCCAAGACCTAAATGGAGTAAGGCGACACGTGCCTATAATCTCAGTACACAGGGGGCTGAAGCTGGATAAGGATGTGTTTAAGGCCAGCCTGGACTGCATAGCAAAATCCTGTCCCAAAACAACAAACAAACTTCCACAGCCTGCACTGGGAGTGTAGATCAGTGGTGCAGCATTTAGCGAACTTGTGGGAGAGCTTGAGGTCAATTACTATCACTGCAAAAAAAAAAAAAAAAAAAGTCAAAGCCTTTTTAGCTTTTATTTTAAAAACCAAAAATGTATTAGTTAGCTAGGGTTTCTATAACAAAATACCACAGATTGAGCGTATTAAACCGAAGTTTATTTTCTCACCTATCTAGAGTCTAGGAATCTTAAGATTAAGAAGTCAGCAGATTCAGTTTCTTTTGAAGGCTCTTTCCTTAGCTTGGAGATGGCTGTTTCCACTCTGTGTTGACTTTCTCCTAATCTTCTCTCTCTCTTGTGGTACTAGGGATCGAACTCAGCAGGCAGCAGCACCACTGAGCTAAATCTCTAGACCCCTGGGCCGGGGAGTTAGCTCAGTGGTTCCAGCGCCTGTCTTGCAAGCGCAAGGGCCTGGGTTCGATTCCCCGGTAACCACATACCACAGTGCCGGGCATGGTGGCTCATGCCTGTAATCCCAGCACTCGGGAGGCAGAGGCAGGAGGATTGCTGTGATGTGAGTTTGAGGCTGAGCTTAGGGCCTAACTACAAAGCGAGACCCTGTCTCAAAAAACCTAAAAAAAATTTTAAAAATAAATAAATAAATCTCCAGACCCCTCCTAATCTCCTCTTATAAAAATATTAATCATTTTGGATTAGAGCTCACCATAATAATTTATTTAAAATTAATGACCTTCCAAAGGTTCTTTCTTCATATACAGTCACATTTTGTGGCACTAGGACTTAGGACTTTCATATATTAACTTCAGGAGGAGAGGAGCACAATATAGCCCATTGCAGTGATCAATTAATACATATTTATTTTAGAAATTACAAGTAGCCAATAAAAAAGTAGCCCTTAACTTCACTGTCTGAAATAAACTAAGAAGATACAGACAGCTTCCCAGCATATATTCTATTAATATACATGAAATAGTTTATAAAAACAGAATCATCCTGAACATAATGGCTTATTTAGTGGCACATTATCAGTAGTTTTCTCTAATTCATTCATCAGTTCCTAAACTTCTGGGATTTAAGTTATTTATAATTTTTTTAGTGTCAACATTTCAGAGATAATAAAAACGCTTTCAAAAAGTTCCTATAGAAAAACTTTCTAAAATACATATGCTTTTTTTCCTGTTACAAAACGTAATCTAATCTTGTTCACTCTAGACATCTGCTGTAAATTATACAACCACCCTCTCAGGCTAACAGCTAGAGCCTGTCCCTTCTCTGAACAGCCTCAGAGTACTGCACCCTTCCACTTCTGCTCTTACCTCTTGTTCACTGTGATTTTTTTGTAGATCTCATTTCATGGTGATAGCACTGTTGCTGTTTCTAGCAGGGTGTAATGTACTATAAACTGAACAAGCAGTTAACCAAAATCATTATATGTAATCTTTAAAAATAAATAAATTTCCAAGCCCAAGGATTTAGCTCAGTAGTTCTGGTGCCTGCCTTGCAAGCACAAGGTCCTGAGTTCAATCCCGGTAACCACATAGGACAGTGTTGGGCATGGAGACTCACACACACCAGCAATCAGTACTGTATACCACAGTGCTGGGCATGGTGGCTCATGCCTGTAATCCCAGCACTCAGGTGGCAGAGGCAAGAGGACTGCTGTTGAGTTCAAGTCTCACCAAGGCTACATAGTGAGCTCAGGGTCAGACGAAGCTATAAGGCGAGACCCTGTCTAAAAAAAAAAAAAAAAAAATTTCCAACAAAGTTTTTGATTCTTCCATGCTAACAACAACCTATGTGCAATCTTTTTTTTTTTTTTGCACTACTGGGTGTGGAACTCAGGACCTTGCACTTGCCAGACAGGCACAGTGCCACTGAGCTATATCCCTAGCTCCCTGTGTGCAATCTTAACCATCTAGTCTTTGATTGAGATATCTTTTCACGTATTATTTACTTTTATTATATAGGTCCCCCATCTCTAGTACATGTTTCTGAATATGTAACCTGTATATCATTGAAATATGATATACAATGGAGCCTTGACTTACGAACTTCGAACTTTATTAGTCCCCGAGGGCTAGTTGTAGCTAAGTCAATACAGCTGAGCTCTGGATGTTTCCCTGGTATACACTGTAGATAACAAGAGGCAGATTAATTCCATTAACTTAATTAACCCAAGGTGTTCATGTCAGGCCATAACTTGAGGGTCCACCATACAGTGGTACCTCAGTTCATGAATGTAATTCTTTCCACAATTCTGGTCATAGAATTCATTCCACAATTCTAGTTGCAACCCAGTTGCAACCATATACATACTATGTATTCAGAGAGAAGATCTCACTGTCCTTTTCCCTGCATTGTGACGATGACCTTATGTTCCTCAATCAGGATTGCCCGAGCTAGAATTAGAAGCAATTGATAACCAGTTCGGACAACCCGGAACAGGTGATCAGATTCCATGGACAAACAATGCTGTGACAGCTGTAAATCAGACAAAACCAGAAGAGTAAGTAAAACATTTTGATTTTATAAGATATCAGAAAACAACCTCTAAGCCAAGAGCTACTTTTTTCAGACCCTGTTGGATTCCACTCCCCATTGGTATTTGTGAGATACAAAGTGACATAAATGTTTAATGCAACACATTGGGGGATAGGAAGAACATGGAGTCAAAGCAGATTCATTTACTATCTGACCACAGACTAGTAGCACACATGATAATCACCAACAGATTGACATGGTACGCAGCGATTGTTTTCTATTTTATGTATTCCTTGCCCTAGTTACCATGATATTCCTGGGACCAATGGGTGAATTGATCTCAGCACAGTAAATATGCTGCCTATTAACTTTTAGGTAATTATTTTGCCTAGCATTTCTCTGGAGCAAACTGGTAGAAGGAGGAAAATAATTTCTACATCTACTCAGTGCTCCACTCTGATTAGAATTTAAAGTCTTAATTTACACAGGGAACATATATCTCAACCAAAGGAAGACAGGTAACAGAGTGTGAGTGGAGCTGTAACCTTAACTGTGGGCTGTGCTTTCATTTACCTTCCCAGAGAAAGAGTCATTACAGTAACATTGTCATGGGAGTGTGTCTGCTACCATTTTCTATATATTTCTAAGTTTTATACATCAGGTGATATTAGTTTGGATTAAACTATATATTTTCCACATGGATCAATGAACAATATATCTGGTTGCTTAACTCCTCACATGTTGATTTCTTTTGTATATGATAGTCATATTATGTTCTCAATATGATTTGATTTTTTTGAAAGTAAAATAACATCTTGTTTAATTATGGTTCAGTTATCAAAAATGAACGATACCAGTTGAGTGAATAGAATAAATCTAAATATAGCTTGTGATTTTTTTCTGAATTTTTGTCTGATATTTATTTTTTACTTTTATTAAAAATTCTTTCTCCTTAAGCAACTATAATTTTTTTCAGGATATTTCTATAAGCTAACATAAAGAGATGGAAAAAATCAGTGATTAACCAAAGAATGAAAAATATTATCCAAGCTCTATGTGAATATTCTTTTAATGTTTGCATGTTAAGCACAGAACATTTCAATGCGTTAGAATTGTCAGATATCTTAACAGAATTTTTTTCCTAGATCCTGATTTGCACATATCATGTGCATATGTTTATATGTATTTGCATCCTTAGGATTGGATAATTTTGCTTCATCCATCTGAATGAAACATCCTTATCTTTTGATCCTGCAGCCAGTGTATTAGTTCACAATTAGATGAGCTTCTCTGTCCACCAACAACAGTAGAAGGAAGAAATGATGAGAAGGCTCTTCTAGAACAGCTCGTGTCTTTCCTCAGTGGCAAAGATGAAACTGAGCTTGCTGAACTAGACAGAGCACTGGGAATTGACAAACTTGTTCAGGTATCTGTTAAAGTTGCCATTTAAACAACACAGCCCTGAGGCACTAGAAAGTGGTTTTTATACAAGATTTTTCAATATTGTTTCCATTATGCTTTAGCTGAATATTTTATATTTGTCCCTAAGTTATCAAAATATATGTGATGCATATTTTAAGCAAACAGAATTAGAAATAATTAATTAGAAAGCATTAAATTTTCACTGTAGAACAGAATCTTACAAATACCAGTTAGAATAGAATCCAAATTTAAAGTGGACCCTTGACTGACAAACTTAATTCATTCCCAAGGGCCGGCTCTTATTCAAGTTGGTCAATTTAAGGCTCAGGCTCCTCTACACAACCTTCAGCTTCTCTCCTGTGTATGAGCAGATCTCAATGTCTTTAGAGAGACATTGGGTCAGGCTTTCTCATCCCCACATAAGAAAAGATGTTTCAGACTCTTAAAAGAGTTAAATCTGGGGCTAGGGATTTAGCTCAGTGGTTCCGGCACCTGCCTTGCAAGTGCAAGGGCCTGAGATCGATCCACGGTAACCACATCCAATAGTGCAGAGCATGGTAACTCCCTCCCACCAGCAGTCAGAACCACATACCACATTGCCAAGCATGGTGGCTCATGCCTGTAATCCCAGCACTTGGGAGGCAGAAGCAGGAGAATTGCTGTGAGTTCGAGCCCCAGCTCATGGCCCTCCTGAACTACAAAGCGAGACCCTGTCTCCAAAAAAAAAAAAGAGTTAAATCTGTATCTGAGAGCATCTGGAAGCATAAGGAGCCGCAGCCATCATTCAGGTCATAAGATTTTGGTTGTAAGTTAAAATTAAAATTCTGGTCGTAATTTAGGTTGTTTTTATGGCTAGCCGGTCATAACTCAAGGGCCCAGTGTGTATCATCGCTTCTTATTTTAGGGTGTATTTTACCCCTAATTCATACTTGTCCTCAACCATGATTTTCCAACCTTCTGGCTGGCATTTTTCAGACTGTGGGCTGACAAAATCAACTTGGTACATAGTGACTGGCTTTTTTCCAAAGGAGAAGAGTATAAAGTATGAAGCTTCCGAAGGCATAGTACATAAAAAGGGAAAATTATGTTTCATGATACTTCCTTTCAGTTACATATTTGCACATGCAAACCAGGTCAGTTTCAGTTATATTTCTTAGATCAAGTAGCAGTTAACACTGAAAGCCTTAACTGTGTGGTCTTAGGGTGAAAGCATGACTTCTGTATTTGAGATAGAAAAATGCCTAATTGTTCCTGTATTTGGGACTGTGCTTCTCATGGTAACCTAATGTGAAGTTTATTACTTCTTAGGCTTTATTTTGAAGTTCTTTTCAAACCTGTAGCTTCATTCCATTAATTTAGGACATTTATTTACCCATATTTTCATCCTTTATTGAGATTTAAAACATTTCAGTTAATCTATTATTCCATTTCAGATAGCAGTTTCATAATAAATGATTCCATTAGGTGATACACTTCTGGAGAGCAGGAATTCAGAATGTATTTATTATGGTAACACTTGCTGCCTGCTGTCAGATCCAGAGTTTTTTTAGAGGTGCATGTCACTTATTAGCTACATTTGTTTATAAAATGTTCTGATTTCTTTTCTAACAGGGGGGTGGATTAGATGTATTGTCAGAGAGATTTCCACCACAACAAGCAACACCACCTTTAATGATGGAAGAAAGACCCAACCTCTATCCCCAGCCTTATTCTTCTCCCTCTCCTACTGCCAATCTCCCCAGCCCTTTCCAAGGCATGGTGAGACAGAAGCCTTCGCTGAGCACTATGCCTGTTCAGGTAACGCCACCCCGAGGTGCTTTTTCACCTGGCATAGGCATGCAGCCCAGGCAGGCTCTAAACAGACCTCCAGCTGCACCTAACCAACTTCGACTTCAGCTACAACAGCGGTTACAGGGACAACAGCAAGTGAGTACTGCACTCTACTAGTTTTCAAAGGTTAGACAGCTGGTTTTCACAGTAATAATGTCAGGTGCACTCCCAGCACCTACATGAAACACTCCGAGACTCATTTTTGGTCTGCTAGGATGGGGATAAGGGTCCTTTATATTCAGTTAAAGACTGCTGCCTCATAACAATATACTTCAAGACCTGCAAGTTAAAAGCCATTTAATTTTCAAATTTTGAGATAGAAATTATTTAGATTGGACATTACTAAATTAATAAAGAGAAACATGGCCTAAAGTACAAAGTACAAGAGCAAAAGATATATTTATTGTTTGTGATTAAACAGAAAATAAAGTTAATTTATGCTGTTTAAAGTTTGCAAGATTGACTGAACTACATAGACTCAAAAAAAATAAGCAACATAAAAATAGAAATTTTGCAAAGTAGTTAGATACGAGAACAAAAATAAAAATTAGTCACAATCCTTTTCACTACCACCAATTAGAAAATACAATTTCAAAATATATTCAGTGTGCAAGACTTATAAATTAAAATCATAATTGAAAGGTTAAAAATCTAAAAGATACTCATGAATTGGATTACAGTCATTATAAAATTAATCTAAATTCAGTGGGTTTCCTACAAAAATCTTAAACAAATAGAATTTAACAAATAAATGTTAAATCTATTTTAGAAACATTAATACAATCTTGAAGAAAAATGAAAGTTAACTTGTTCTACCAGATATGAAGATGTACAATAAGCTTTAGGAATAAAAGAATAGGGAAGTGGCTTATTATAAACAGTTCCACCACTTGGAACAAAATTAAGACCTGAGGTGCCCACCCAGCCACAGATACAGACTATGGGACAGAGGGGTGGCAGTTACTGTGTATTACCCACTACACAGTGCCTGCAAGTTGAAATGTCTGGATTTACATCTTAGGGCTTTTCCCCAAAGTTAGTTTTCTGACCTGAGTCAGAAAATAAATGAAACCAGAATTAAGAGTTGAGCTATTTGGCAATGAGAAATTTAATCACACTCATGACTCTTTGGATTCTTTTATTATGTTTCATAGGCTATCTAATTAATGTGTAGTATAATAAAATATATCAACACAGTTACATAATATATAAATTTTAAGTACCGTGTAAATGTGAACTAGCATAAAACCAGAAACAGTAGGAGCCTGAAGTGGGAGGATTACTTGAGATCAGCCTGTGCAACATAGCAAGACCCAGTCTCAAAAAAAACCTCATATCTTGTATAGTATGTGCAAGATATGGGTTCAGTCCCCACTACTATCAAAATAAAATGTTTTAAAAATAAATAGGATTGCCGAGGATTTATTTCAGTGGTTCTATATCTGCCTTGTAAGGACAAGGCCCTGAGTTCAATCCCTGGTACCAGAAAAAAAAAAAAAAGATGTTAAAAATAAATAATGTAAGTGCTATCTTACAGTTATTTCTTCATTGATTTTTCTCAAATTATTAAGGAAGAAATTTTTTTCACTTGTAGATTGTTTACAATGAAATCTCACTTCTAAGGAAACTTCTTTTGTGACCAGATAAAACCTGCCTATGACCTGGAACCACAGGTCATAGATTTAGATTGATCTCTCAAACATATATTGTCCAGAAAATTATTCTAAGAGATAGATGTTGATCATTAAAAGTCAGGAAAAGGGATTTATAATAAATAAATTGCATAGTGTATCTTTGTCTTGGCAAAGCACAATGTGCTTTGGCCAGTTAGTCTCATGAAATTACTGCAGTAGATAGATCTGTTTCACCTTGTATAACCCATCATTTCCCATACTTCATGCAGCACAGCATGCTGTTTTCCTGGCATAGCTATTAATATCCTGCAGAACAGAGTCCTTTAGACATCCATTTGGGAAATGCTGGTCTAAAGTAATTACTTCTTCTAGCCGTATAAATAATTCATTTTCTCAGACCATTTGTTTCTTACATAATTCTGTCCAGCTAATGATATCATGTTGAATTCTCTCCAAATACATACCCATTAGATAGTACCTTCAAGTGAGAATAGAGTCTAAGTACCTCAGCCTTCCTTTTACCTTCCATAACTTTGCCGAGAACATATGTTTTAATATATACTTGCTTTTTATTCACAATACTTTTAAGACCTGAGATTGCTGCTTTCTTTTTCCATTACTGCACTTATCGGAAATGATATATATATGTGTTTTCTACTTTTAAATGCTCTTCCACATTTAGTGCTATGAAGATATTATTTGATAAATACTAGAAAGTAGTGTTTTGGCATATAAGCATGGGAAATAATGTTACAGAATCTGCAATACTAAAACTTTTGAGTAATCAGTAAAAAGTTTGTATTGCTATATAAGGCTATACTGTGCCTGCATGTACAAATGTGATTTCCCTTTATTTCCATTTTTCTTAGTTGATACACCAAAATCGGCAAGCTATCTTGAACCAGTTTGCAGCAACTGCTCCAGTTGGCATTAACATGAGATCAAGCATGCAGCAGCAAATCACACCTCAGGTAACGTGAGGAAGCCAGACCTTGGTAGAGTTCTCTAGCCTCAGCAGTGTTTCTTAACCTGTCAACTTGAGTGTCTTTGACATGGCCTGTGAGCTGATCTTTTAATGATGTTAGAAGTATTTTCTTCTAGAATGAAGTATGATACCTCTTACTGATATTTGATCTAAAAACCAAAGGTTCTGTATTTTTTTGTTTTGTTTTGTGGTCCTTGTCATAGGATACCAGCTGATCAAATGGAAAACTTTTATCATTGTTCCGAATAGTACTGGTAATTAAAAGCCTATGACGTGAAATTGTGTGATCTCAACCTGAAACAATCAAAACTCAGAAATACTGTTAAGTTGTCTCAACTGTCTTGTGCACTCTACGCAGTCTGAAATCAGTATTTTCTAACTTGTTTGTTGTAAAGATCCTTGTATATAAATATTGCATATGAAGCCATTTGAATTTAAACTTAAAAAACTATCTGGCTTCCTGATATACTTCAATACACATTTTAATATTTTTTCCTCACCATGGAGATTCCATAAATCATGGTGATTCCCTTCGATCACTTGATTGAAAGTCGAGTGCAGGATTTAGCTCAGTGGCGCCACCACTTGCCTTGCAAGCATAAAGTTGTGAATTTGATCCCTGGTACTGAAAAACAAACTAAAAGTGGTTCTGTTTGACCTAGCCATTCCTGTTTTGATGTCTTCCCAAAAGAGTTAAAAGCATCTTACCCCTGCAATACATGCACAGCCATGTTTATAGCAGCACAATTTGTAAAAGCTAAATCTTGGAAACAGCCCAAATACTGATCAACCAATGAATGGATAAAGAACATGTGGGGTTTTTAAACATATATTCAGTGGAGTACAGTACTACTCTGCCATAAAGAAGGATGAGCTTCAGACATTTGTAGCTAAATGGATGAGCCTTGTAATAAGTAAGTAAGGGCCAGGAATTTAGCTCAGTGCTTCTGGCGCCTACCTTGTAAGTGCAAGGTCCCAAGTTCGATCCCCAGTACCAAAACAAAATAAAATGAAAAAAGAATCATCTCTTACAAATAAAAAATAAGTAACAGAATAAATAAGTTAGTGAAATAAATTGAAAAAACATAGTTAAATACTGCATTGTTTCTCAGGTGTGAGAAAAAAAGTGGAAATAAGGACTAAAATGTGAACAGATATTGGGAATTGGGAAGAAAATGTTCAGATTAGAAGAGAAACAAGGGAAGGATAAGAGGGAAAGGAAGGGACAAGGAAAAAAAGAAGGAAAAATGGAAACAAAGTTTTTATAAATAAGGAAGGAAAAGGGGTTGAAGGAAGGGAAGGGAAATGGGAAGAAAGAAGCAAGATATATTCTGTTACAGGTACAAATTCCCAGTAACGAATGTGGTCGTTCTATCTATCTAAATACAATAACAAAGGAAGCCATGATTCACTTTTTTCCAGATTGGACTGTATCCAGCTGGTGAGTTCAGTTGTAATGGAGCAGTTTGTTATAATCAAAAGTTTGACATCTTCTGAAGAAGACTTTATTGACATATTAGCTTGCTCATTAAACTGAAAAGTAGGGCCGGGGAGTTAGCTCAGTGGTTCTGGCGCCTGTCTTGCAAGTGCAAGAACTCGGGTTCAATCCCCGGCAACCACAGACCATACTGGGCGTGGAGACTCATCCCAGCAGCAATCAGTACCACATACCACAGTGCCGGGCGTGGTGGCTCACGCCTGTCATCCCAGCACTCGGGAGGCAGAGGCAGGAGGATTGCTGTGATGTGAGTTGGAGGCTGAGCTCAGGGCCAGCCTGAACTACAAAGCGAGACCCTGTCTCAAAAAACCTAAAAAATAAATAAATAAATAAAAATAAACTGAAAAGTAATTTCTACCTAATTTTACCAATTCCTTCATCCATAACTTCAGAGCTGTGAAGCCACTTACCTTAAGGCCTTTCTTGGGCTACAGTGGTTTAAAACAGCTGTTCCAATTTAATTCCATTTATTATTTTATTTCTAGTTAATTATTTTCTGTTTCATTGATAATTTGTTAGGCATTAGATCTTAGGTTACTGGTTCATCTTTTAATGTTCCTTATAGATTTTTCTAATTGTAAGGTTAATACCTGTTCATTGTAAATACTTTGGGAAATGTAAAAATGTATAATGAAGAAAATTAAAGTCATTTATACTCAAATTGTATTCATTTAAATAAATGATTTCAGTGAGAAACTAGAAACACTGTAAATTTTTTGGAAATTAAAAAAGCCTAACAATCTAATGTCAAATAGAATAGTGGCAATCAAGTACATTTTCTTTCACATCTTTGCAGTTTTTTATGATTCTCTTAACAGTTTTCTTGCCCTGTGTTACAAAACTATGGCATATTTTTTCCATGATTCTTCTGTGTTTTTTTCTTTTTCACATTAGGAATTTGCATTTAACCAGCTGGACAAGTAGATACTGCCTTAGTGTGTCTCAATTACTTTTAATCTACAAAGTATACTTAATACATTTGCTCACTTTATAAGAAGGTTTTGTTCCTTTTCTGTTTTAATTTGCCTTGTATGATGATAATTGCTACGTATTTTGCTTTCCCAAGCTCTCAGGGTTTTTCCCATCAGCTTTCCGATATAGGTAACAATTATAATGATTTCAGTAAGTTAAGAGTTTTTCCTCCTTTGTAGCCACCCCTGAATGCTCAGATGTTGGCGCAGCGTCAGCGGGAGTTGTACAGTCAGCAGCATCGACAGAGGCAGCTGATACAGCAGCAGCGAGCTATGCTCATGCGGCAGCAAAGCTTTGGGAACAGCCTCCCTCCCTCATCTGGATTGCCGGTTCAAATGGGGAACCCCCGTCTTCCTCAGGGTGCTCCGCAGCAGTTCCCCTACCCACCAAACTATGGTACGAACCCAGGAACTCCACCTGCTTCTACCAGCCCATTTTCACAACTGGCAGCAAATCCTGAAGCACCTTTGGCCACCCGCAACAGCATGGTGAGCAGAGGCATGGCAGGACACATGGGAGGACAGTTTGGCACTGCAATCAACCCTCAGATGCAGCAGAACGTCTTCCAGTACCCAGGGTCAGGTAGGAGGGCTTGCTTTTCTTCCGTGATACGCCCAAAGGCCTGCACAGGGCTCGCTTCACACACAGTTCTACTCCCTAGAGCGAGGCAGTGTGCAATGAGGAGACGCCAGTGGTGGAGGCCAGAAGTCCTGGCTCTAGATTCAGCTCTTGCCCCTGAGTGGTTGAGTGGTTGGAGGTGTCTCTCTCTTTGCTGGGTGACATGATTAAGTTAGAGGACTTACAAGGACTTGTCTGACTCTCAAGTGTTTAACATCTTGTATGCAAAATACATTCTCTTATTTTTTTACTTGCTCTCACAGATCCCAATGAGACCTAATTAAAGTCATCTGCTATGAGTTCTAGAACATTAATTCAAAATTTGCATAAAGTTTTTCTCGTTTTGTGATTTTCTTTTGATAGTTTACATAAGGATAATCAGTTTCTACTAAGAATCTCAAACTTCATTAGTGTCACTGCTTTAAACTACTTGGGTGACAATTTCCTCTGCAGTGAACATTTCTGGCTTCTAGAAATTTTTCTCCTTTTTTTTTTGGTTTTTTGTTCTTCTCTTGGTCCTAGGTTTATAAATTTATTATCGTTTTGAGAGTCCAATGAATAGTGACAATTATAAATATTTGTAAGTAGTAGTTTCATCTATTTGCACACAGAAAATAGCAGGGCTATTCCATAATCTGCTTCAAAGTAATATTTAAAAAAACCATTAATTTTTCCAGAGAGAATAATAACATTTTAAAATGCATTGTTTTTAACTTCTGCTCTAAATTATTAATTTGTTTGAATATGACCAAGATTCTGATTTGAGAAAGTCAAGACCATAATTTTGGTTGGTGCTAATTCAAATTCAGAAAGGTTACAACCTTTTCAAATCACTTCTTCAGAAACATACACACACACACACACACACACACACACACACACACACACAGATTTAGTGTAAGGAAATCTAGATGGAAAGTTTCTTGATCTTTGTTAGTTTTTTGCTTCTATTGTCAGTAAACTTACCACACAAAAGTTCTAAAACATGGATGTCCTAACATGTTTCAGGACTTACTAAACCTAAATCCATAGGTTTAACTCAGCTCCACTGTCTGTGTAGCTAAAGTTTTGTTGGAGCACAGCCATTCTTAATAGTTTATTGTATTCACATGCTCTCTAGCTTACCTAACCCTGGTTCACACAATACAATAGCTGTCACAGAAACCTTACAGCCTGCAAAACCAAGACTCTTTACTATCTTGCCCTTCCCGGAGACATGTATTGATCCCTGTGTTAATAACAGTTAAAGCAAAGATGGCTGTATTAGCTTTGCTTTGCATTATTCTGCCTATGATAGGCCCAAATAAAGTGAAGAGGCATTCAAATAATAGGAATGGCAGAGTACGTGTTCTTGAATTTTTGAAAATAGAAAACATTTCTACACTATCATGACATGATGAATGCATAAGAACAGAATTAAACATTAAAATCGCTTTATACAAAGATAATACTCAAACATGAGGGAATTTCTTTTTTAATATCATATCCACTTCCTTGGTTCCTTGAAGCCCATCTTGTAACCATTCTTATGGGAACTGCAGTAAACATGCTATGGCACGTGTTCTTCTGAGTGATCTACACGAATGGTTCATTCTCTACCTCGGAACCAACTTTTGGCTCATGTGTATAACTGCTGGACAGACAACTTTTGAATTTCCCACCAGTGCTCCAAACTTGTTCACAGGTAGATCCATCACCTCTGTTTCTCCTTCCCTCCGTAGCTCAGCGTTCCAGCTACACCTGACTTCCTGAGTTCTAAGAAAGTGCACACACTTTGTTCTCTTTTACTTCTAGGCCTTCAGACTTTCTGTATCCACTTTTTAAAATATTTTTCCTCTCCTTTCTCATACCTTCCTCCTCTCAGATATATTTCCTTTGGAAATCCTTCCCTAGTACCTCAACCATAAATACTCACTATCCCTTATAATCACTTACTAACCTAGTTATCTTTCTTTTGAAATAGTATGAATTTTAATCTGGTTTTTTTGTTTGTTTGTTTCCCTGATGCTTAGCACAGTGATCTGTCAGTAAGCAGATGTTCAGTATGTCTTTGAAGAAATAAATAGATGAATACAAATTCTAATTCTGTTTGATGCCATCAAATGGCTTTGATACTCACATTCTTAACAGTCTAGACATAGTCTAGACAAAGAATTGAACTGTCTAGACAAAGAATTGTTTTAGAGGGCCAGGGATTTAGCTCAATGGTTCCAGCACCTGCCTTGCAAATGCAAGGGCCCAGGTTTGATCCTTGGTAACCAAATACAATGCCAGGCATGGAGACTCAGCCCACCAGCAATCAGAATCACATGTCACAGTGCTGAGCATAGTAGCTCACGCCTGGAATCCCAGCGCTTGGGAGGCAGAGGCAGGAGGACTGCTGTGAGTTCAAGGCTGAACTCAAGGCCAGTTTGAAGTACAAAAAAAGCAAGACCTTGTCTCAAAAAGAAAAGAATTGTACTAGAAGGGACTAGGTTTCAATTTGTGATAAAAGGCAGTTAATACACACACACAGACACACACACAGACACACACACACAGACACACACAGAGACACACACACACACACACACACACACACACACACACACACACACACACACACACAGTAACAAATGCATTCCTCAGCCAGGAATTTAGCTCATTGGCATCATGACTGCCCGGCAAGTGAAAGATCCGGATTCAGTTCTTCGTACTGGGAAAAAGAAAAACGATTGCCCTCAGTCCCCCTCAGCACCACACTCAGTCCCAGACACATTTATCCCATTGTTCTGGCTGCTTTCTGTAGCAGTTCTGGAGTCCTTTTTCATATGTGCCCTTACTTGCATTGTCATGACTGTCCCAGTGTCCTGAATGGATTGAAAACGTGGTCCTTTTAATTTTGGGAAGAGACAGAAGTTACACGGAACCAGATTCCATGCAGGAGGTGGGTGAGGGTGCACTTAGTGATCTCACAAGCCTGCCTTTCTGTTGGATGACTTGATGGAAGCAGTCACCATATTTCTGATTACACCTTGTAAAGGCACTCACAAAAGGACTTCCAGAACTTCTTTAAAAAGTACCAAGAATGATGCCGGGTATTTAGCTCAAGTGATACTGCACCTACCTTGGAAGTAGAAGGCCCCGAGTTTAATCCCTAGTACTGCAAAGAAAGAAAGTGCCAAGAATGATGAAATAGGAGTATCTGAATCAAAAGGAAGCATTTTGATTGGGATTAATGACACAATATCTTCTACTGTAGTAAATATTCTTTTTGAGATAGGGTCTCACTTTTGTAGTTCAGGCTGGCCCTGAGCTCAGCCTTGAATTCACAGAAATCCTCCTGCCTCTGCCTCTCAACTGCTGGGATTACAGGTGTGAGCCACCATGCCCGGCATTGTGGTATGTGGTTCTGATTGCTTGTGGGCTGAGTCTCCACGCCTGGCATTGTGGTACGTGGTTACCGGAGATCGAACCCCGGGCCCTTGTACTTGCAAAGCAGGTGCCAGAACCATGGAGCTGAATCTCTGGGCTACTGTAATAACTTTTAAAATTTAAACATTCACTGTATATTTCTGTCACACCTCTATCTGGTCAAAGAAATCTAGGGTTCAGCTTAAAGACAAAACTGGGACCAAAATCCTGACTTCCTAACTCATCATCCATGGGCTGATTCTTTGTACCAAAACTAGGTCGTCTCACAAAGAATGTTTAGAGCACTGAAAGTGGTGTACGTGTGATGCTGTGAGGCTGAATATATGTACTGCACATTTGTTCAAACCTGTGGAATTACAGCCCTAAATGAACACTAATTAAACTATGGGACTTGAATAATAATGGGGTGTCAATGCAGGTTCACCTTGTGACAGATGTCCCACTCGGATGGGGGAGACTGATAACGGGACAAGTTCTATGTGCTGGATGAGGGGACACAGGAAATCTCTATACTTCCATTCACTTTTACTTGGAATTTATATTGCTCTTAAGTCTTAAAAATAATAAAATTAATAAAAATAGCGCAAAAGCAACCAAAACCCAAGTTATCAGAAAGGAAAACAGCACACTTCATAGAGACAGTGACATGAGGCTGGGGAGAAATGCTGCCTCAGAAGCATCTTGTGCACTTGGAGTTTTTATTTATTGGCTGACTTTGGCTCCACAGATGATATCCAGAATATGATAATTATTTTTTTCTCCCTAGCATCTGTATTTATTCACAGTGAAATTATTTTATCATGAAAAAAACCTCTTAAGTGTACATTCAATACAAATTTTTTAAGGACCCCAACTAAAATAGTTAGAATTTAAAATATAGAATTAATGCAAAGGTAGTCTACATATGAAGATAATGTTAAAAAAATAAAAACCCACCCTGAAGAGTCATAAATGGAAGAAAAAAATTTCTTTGAGTTTTTGAGACAGAGTCTCACTTTATACTTCAGGCTAGTCTTTTTTTTTTTTTTTTTTAAGGTTTTTTTATTTTTTGAGACAGGGTCTCGCTTTGTGGTTCAGGCTGGCCCTGAGCTCAGCCTCAAACTCACTTCACAGCAATCCTCCTGCCTCTGCCTCCGGAGTGCTGGGATGACAGGCGTGAGCCACCACAGCCGGCACTGTGGTATGTGGTACTGGTTGTTGCTGGGGTGAGTCTCCACGCCCAGTATTGTTATGTGGTTACCAGGGATCGAACCGGGGCCCTTGCGCCTGTAAGACAGGTGCCGGAACCACTGAGCTAAATCCTTGGCCCTTACTTCAGGCTAGTCTTGAACTCACTGTGTAGCCCAGGCTGGCCTCAAACTTAGAGATCCTTTTGGCTCAGGCTCCTAAATGCTGAGATTACAGGTGTGAACCATTACACCTGGCTATTTTTTGGATTTTTTAGACAGACTCCCACTGGGGGAAGTCTAGTGGAGCCTTCAACTTGCTGTAGAACCCAAGCTGGCCCTTTGATTTGTAATTCTCCTGCTTCAGCCTCTTAAGTGCTGAGATTATAGGGATACATGACCACACTTAGTTCTCCACATCGTCTAAGTCTAAATTGTTACAGAGTTCAAATTCCATGCGGAGGAAGAAAATAGCTAGCTTTCATTACATTATCTTTACCTTAAAAAGTAAACAGTGAAAAAAATTATATAAAATTACATAAATCACAACTTTCACAGAAAATTTAAAATACTTTTAAAATTATAGCCCATTGAAAGTTAAAATGAAGACTGGGGATGCAGGTCAGTGGTGCCATACCTTCCTGGCAAGTACAAGGTCCTCAATTTGAGGGCCGGGAAGTTAGCTCAGTGGTTCCTGCGCCTGTCTTGCAAGCGCAAGGACCTGGGTTCGATCCCCGGTAACCACATACCATACTGGGTGTGGAGACTCACGCCCAGCAACAACCAGTACCACATACCACAGTGCCGGGCGTGGTGGTTCACGCCTGTCATCCCAGCACTCGGGAGGCAGAGGCAGGAGGATTGCTGTGATGTGAGTTGGACGCCGAGTTCAGGGCCAGCCTGAACCACAAAGCGAGACCCTGTCTCAAAAAAAACCAAAACAAACAAACAAAAATAACATAGAAACATGCCTATGATATAATAGAGAAAAAGTCAAAATTATGCATAATTTTTGAGGAAAGTTTGGAAGAATTGTACCATCCCACACTCATATTATAGCATTCTTTTTTTCTGTACCTTTATAACTTTCTCTGCCTTAAAAGTATTTAACTACAAAATGCATTTTACTGCACAAAGAAGAGAAAAAGAATAGTACTAGCATAATAAAACATAAAAAGAACCATTTTAAAATTTAATAAGTACTATTAAATGTAGAAGCATTCACCAGATTTCAGTCATAATACAAAACTTAAGTAATTGCCAGTTGAGTTCAGAGAGGTGCCATTGCCATGCTGAGAATATAATGTAGTCCCGTATTATATATGCCGTCTTTAAGAAAATGTTCTTTAATTTTTCGTTGTGCCTTACCTTTGTTTCCTATCAACTATCTTGTATTTTGCTCTTAATTTATAATTTCAGTTTCTCATATAAGAGAAAACATGCATTATTTAAGCTTGTATATCTAATTTATTTCACCTAACATTATAGTCTCCAGATGTATCTACATACCTACAAATAATTCAAGTTTACATTTTCTTTATCCATGTATCTGTTAATAGACATAAAAGCCATTTCTAAGATTTAGCTATAAATATAGGAATATATACTTCACTTTAATATGCTGTCTAACTCCACCTAGAAGGGGAACCTGTGGATCAAATGGAATTTCTAGCTCTGATTTTTTGAGAAATGTCCATACTGATTTCCATAGTTGTTGGATGGTGCCATTTTACATTCCCACCATTAATGTAGTTCTGGAAATTACAGAGGTTGCCAGGCATACAGAGAAGCAAGAACATACAACCTGTAATGAGGAAACAAATTAGTCAATCAAAAGCCATCCTAGAATTATAAAAATGATAGAATTAGTAGATAGGAACTTTAA
Source organism: Petromus typicus (assembly GCA_004026965.1). Taxonomy (NCBI): domain Eukaryota; kingdom Metazoa; phylum Chordata; class Mammalia; order Rodentia; family Petromuridae; genus Petromus; species Petromus typicus. The sequence goes on from PVIR01000525.1 coordinate 62,656, forward strand.
AGAACTTGTAAGCTATAAATTTATTCTGTGTGTTCCAGAAGCTAGGAGAAAGTTTGAACACATTAAGTGGAACTGTAGAAAATAGCAATAACCCTGGCATGGTGGCACATACCTATAATTCCAGCACTCAAGAAGCTGAGGCAGGAAACTTGCCATGAGTTCAAGCTGAGCCTGGGCTACATAGTGAGTTAAATGCTCATCTGAATTACATAGTAATTAATTAATTTAATATATATGGAAGTGCAGAGGACCTAGAATAGCTTATATAATTTTGCAAAAGAAGAACAAAGTTGGATAGCTACTTATTTTTACCCTGTTTACTCAGGCCAAAGCAGAAGGATTCATAAGAGTTTAAGGCCACATTGGCTACATATCACTATATGAGTTCAAGGCCAGCCTAGACTGCATAGTGCCTCAAATAAATAAATATTTTTAACGTTTCAATTAAAAAACTTGTAGCCATTCTGCATTACAATGCATAAATTTCATGTTATGCAATAATGTTTCAGTAAGACTTTTTTTTTTGTACTGGGGATCGAAATCTGGACCTTGCCCTTTCGAGGCAAAGGCAGAGGCACTGAGCTACATCCCTGGCCCAATAAGACGTTTTTTTAAAAGGGGAAATGGAAGAAGAACCCACAGAGATGACTGAGGAAGTATGGACGGCAAAACTTCCTATTTATTTGTCCTCCCGTATATGTTTCTCTTGCCTACTTGTTTTCCTTTTTAAATTACTTGTATTAACCAAACAATCCAACATGTGTGTTCATACTTTTTACACTTAAAAATTTATGTTAACACAAGGTCCTGAGTTCAATCTCCAGTACCAAAAAAAACCTTATGTTAACAAAGTGACTATCAGACAACCTCTAACTTCCTCATAACCCCAGCACCTTGACAGTTGACCACCTTTGAGGAAACCATCAAGGATTAAAAAGAGGTGACACCCAGATTCTCAGAAAATTTCTGCCCATTCCCAGAAAATACATGAATATTTCTCCCTTTTATGAATCTATCCATCCCTCTCATATTTTTTTATCCTATCCCCTATAATCTCCAGGACCCCATCCTGTCAAGAAGTTGGTTTGGGGGGCTGGGGATTTAGCTCAGTGGTTCTGGTGCCTGTCATGCAAGTGCAAGGTCACTAGTTCCATCCCTGGTACAGCAACAGCAACAAAAAAGAAGTTGTTTTTTTTGTTTTTTGGGGGTTTTTTTGAGACAAGGTCTCGCTTTGTAGTTCAGGCTGGCTCTGAGCTCAGCATTAAACTCTCAGCAGTCCTCCTGCCTCCGCCTCCCAAGTGCTGAGATTACAAGCATGAGCCACCACGCCTGTCACTGTGGTATGTGGCACTGATTGCCAGTGGGACTGAGTCTCCACGCCCAGTATTATTGTATGTGGTTACTCAGGATTGAACCCAGGCCTTTGCACTTGCAAGACAGGTGCTGGAACCACTGAACTAAATCCCTGGCCCAAGAAGTTGGTTTTTTAGTTTATCTCTCACTTTTCCCTATTGGCTTTCTCTGCCCCCCCCCCAAAAAAAAAGAAAAGAAAAAATCACACCTAGTACCGGCTAAGCAAATTAATATCTCAGTAAATGGAAAGCATTCTTCCAAACTTGTATATTTAGCTATCTGTTTATGTAAGTTTATCCTGGCTTATTTTAAGGAACTTACTTTTTCCCTAATTTGTTGAAGAAGATATTTCTAAATATATTGTGCTAGATCCTCTGAGTTTATTCTTATGTGGGGGTTAATATGTCTACAGCATGTTCACATAAGTTAATTTGTGTTGATTTTCAGGAATGGTTCCCCAAAGCGAGGCCAACTTTGCACCGTCTCTGAGCCCAGGAAGCTCTATGGTGCCAATGCCAATCCCTCCTCCTCAGAGCTCTCTACTCCAGCAAACTCCACCAACTTCCGGGTACCAGTCACCAGACATGAAGGCCTGGCAGCAAGGAGCTATGGGAAGCAACAAGTAAGGCAATCAGTGTTTTTATGTATGTCCATTCCTAAAACTCTGCAGCATAAATATCTAAATCGATGATTATTTTCTATTTGCATATTGTTTTTTAGCAACAGAGAAAAGTAATAATTTTTAAATGTTTGAAGTATAAAGTCATTAAGGCAGATTCGTGTATTTGTAGTATAGAAAAGTGGTCAGGTGGTCCACAGTCTTTGCATCCTACCTCCCCCGCACCTGAAGAACATGATTAGCTCATTCCTGGGACACTATAGAAAAGGATAATTTTTCTAAAGTCTCTCTTTATGAGCTGGACACGTTAACTCACAATCCTCCTGCCTCAACATGGGCAACTTAGTGAGACCTTGTCTCAAAGTTAAAAGAGGTATGAATGTAGCTTGGTGGTAAATTGTTTGCCCAGCAGCAAGCGCAAACCCTGGGTTCAATCTCCAGTACCACCCAAAAAACAGTCTTTATAAGAAACATTTTAATATCTTATAAATGTAAAGGCCATTAATGCCTTTAAGATGGCCATTAAGATGTTAGAATTTGGCAAGGGATTTAGCTCAGTGGTTCGGTGCCTGTCTTGCAAGCACAAGGGCCCGGTTTGATCTGGTAACCACATAACAATACTGGGTGTGGAGACTCACCCCAGCAGCAATCAGTACCACTACCACAGTGCCAGGCATGGTGGCTCATGCCTGTAATCCCAGCACTCGGGAGGCAGAGGCAGGAGGATTGTGATGTGAGTTTGAGGCTGAGCTCAGGGCCAGCCTGAACCACAAATTGAGACCCTGTCTCAAAAACCTAAAAAAAAAAAAATGTTAGAATTCAGTTGAGCCTGATGGGTGAGCACATAATGTGTTTGAAAGATTTTATAGTAGCAACAAAGATGTGAAGGCTTCTTGGGTCATTCTGCCTTATTTTGAAAATTTAGATTTTCATGTGGCCTCATTGTACCTGTTTTGCTTAGAATTATTACACGAAGTCTTTTTTCCCAGATCCTGGTTGTTGAACTTTTCACACATCACTTGAATCCTGTAAGGATTTTAATTTGGTTGTGTCTTGCTTCTAATGACAGGGAAACCATTTAATCTGACAACATAATAAGTAAGACAGCTAAAATTGAAAACATAAGAGCATATTCTCTTAAAGTTCATTGAAAGGTGAGAGAGGTAGTCTTTTTGTTAGAAAACTGCATAGTACTTAGTGAGAAGGTATGTAAATTAGATGGGAATAGATTAGTCTGTAGTATGCAAGAAGAACTCATTCTCTGACATGTTCTTATCCCACCTCCTAAACTTTTGATGCCCATAATTCTGATTTTTGCCTTTAGCAACTCTTGACTGCCTTGTCAGTCTTACCTGTGTTGCTCTTACAGCTAGCAAAAACTCCTAGTGAAATCCAACTACACCCTTGCTCTTGTCTGCTGCCAAAGCCTCTCAGTATAGCTTTGAGGGCCAGAGGTAACCTCAGTGTTAGACTGCTTGCCTGGCATGCACAGGGCTCTTTCCACGAAGAAGAAAAGAAAGGCTTGAAAAAACACAGTCTTAGAGACAGCTGCACTGTCCTCGTTCTCTGTTCCTCTGTAGTTCTTTTGGTTAATGTCCTCTGCAATGTCAATGCAACTTTGTAAGTAGCATCTAATGTATTTGAGCATTTATTTCTGAATTTTTGTGGTGATAAGAATCAAACCAGGGGGGTCCAGGGAGTTAGCTCAGTGGTTCCGGCGCCTGTCTTGCAAGCGCAGGGGCCCGGGTTCAATTCCCCGGTAACCACATAACAATACTGGGTGTGGAGACCCGCGCCCAGCAGCAACCAGTGCCACATGCCACAGTGCCGGGCGTGGTGGCTCACGCCTGTGGTCCCAGCGCTCGGGAGGCAGAGGCAGGAGGATTGCTGTGATGTGGGTTTGGGGCTGAGCTCAGGGCCACCTGAACCACAAAAAAGCGAGACCCTGTCTCAAAAAACCTAAAAAAAAAAAAAAAAAAGAATCAAACCAGGCCCTTATGTGTACTATACAGATGCTCTACCACGGACTGAGCTATGTCTACCTCCCCCACTTATCTTTGTGGTGATGGAGATTGAACCCAACACCTTCACACTGAGTTACAGTTCTTTTTTTATTTTTTATTTTGAGACAGGGTCTTACTAAATTACTAAGTTGCCTAAACTAAGCTTGAACTTGGAATCCTCCTGCGTCCACCTCCCAGTGTGGGATTGTAGGTGTATGCTACTTTACCTACCTTCATTTATCACTTCTTGAAGCTTTTTCTTCATTTGGTTTCTGGGACACTTTCTCTCTTTGAAAGCTGAGCCTGCCTCTCAGTCTCTTTTGCTGGAGAACACCATTCACTGAGGACATTTCCTTGACCTGCAGTGTTCATCCCAGGACCTCCTTCCTATATCAACTCATTCCCATGGTTACAGCATCCAGTTTTACCACTGTACATGGTCTGTCTCTATGCTTCTTACCCCCAGCTTGTCTTTAGCCCAGACAAATCCCTAGATACCAGACTGAATATCCAGCTACCTAATTGACATCTCCACTTAGAAGTTTAAAGAACTCTCAGATCCAGCACAACAAAAACTCCCTAAAATCTGCTCCTCTCTTATTTTTCCTGGTCTCCATGACAACTTTATTCTTCTAATTTTACAAAAAAAGCTTTCCCTTTCTCTCACATCTCACATCAAATACATTACTAAATCATGTCAACTTCTTAGCCTCACTCCATTCTTAGTTGTTCCACTTACTACTGTCACACAAGCTGCATCCATCACCCTTTACCTTTCTCCTTGCTTCCACCCTTCCCTTACCCCAGGTTTAGTTTCTGCATGTGGCCTGATAGTGCATGTTAGCCCTGTACTCACAGCTCTCCAGTAGTGCCCAGCTGTGGGAGACAGGGAAAGAAGATGCAGCCAGGAACCCTTGCAGCAAACTCCAATCCCCCGTGAGTCCCATGGCAAAAGGATTAACAAACAAGAAAGTTAGAATCTTGAGAAAAAGGCTGAACCCCCGCTCGACTCTGGCTACTCTGAGCAGCAGAAGCCAAAAACTGCAGCAGCAGAGTGGGAGCAGAAGAAGCATAACCTAAGCTCGCTGCAACTTTATTTGGTACCAAGCCTTCACACCCATAATCCTAGCATGCTTAAGACAGGGCAGTGCCACAATCCCTGTAGTTGAAGATCCTATAGGGCAGACATCTTTAAATCCCAGTAAGTCTTAAAGCCAATAATCTTAGTGCAGTAATCTTTGTAGTAAAGATCCTGCAGGATGGGGCAGATGTCCAGTAATCCCTGTAATTGATCCTTAAGGGCAGGGCAGATATCCATAAGTTCAAGTAAGTAAGCTGCAAATCTGAGTAAGTTGTCCACAGTTCTGACACCCAGCTTACTCAAAATACAAAATAGGGCCCATAAGCCTTGTGTCATCTCGCTCCTGGTTAAATTTCTGCCCCCATCTGCTGTTCTTACCATTCATCTGTTCTTCAGCTGTGCCAACTCCATCACAAACTCAGACCTTTGTGTTCTTCAACCCTGCTGCCAGAATGTCCTCCCTTCATGGCTCCAGTTTGTTGGCTCACACTTCAAGTCTGTCCTTAGACTTCACCTCACTTGACCCGGATGTTCAGTGTCATCTTAATCACACTTTGCGCACCATCATTTCTGAAACAATGTCATTTTCCACCCTTGGTGCCTCCTACCACTTCTCCCAGGTCACTTCTCAGGTTCAGATCGGCATATGAACAAGAGTTTTGTTGTATTTTAGTAGTTTCTGTGAACTTTGACTTTCCCAAATAATTTGGGGAAAAAATAATTGCCACGAATTCCAGAATTCACACTTACATATTCAGTACATGTGTAGATTAGTCAACATACACATGCATACTTTAGAGATAGTGACTACATGTTTTTAAACAATAGAAGAGACCACAAGAAACACAAGGAAACAGCTCCTTCTACAAATAACGCAAAGTAGGAGGCAGGAGAGGTCAGAGAGAAGTAAAACACGAGCCAAAGAAACATTACTGATGTAATATAATGAGACTGATGTACGTTCAGAGATAGGATAATGTGATTGTTTTCCATTGTCTTTTTGGTGGCAAGAAATGGGTAACCAAACCTATATGCCCTAGAACTGGGCTGTGTTTGTATACAACACTCATCTGGAGGGGGAGTCCTAATGCTCATTAGCATTTTAAAAGGCCAAGAAGGCCTATTGTTCACTCTTTTGTTTCTCAGACCTATTTGACCAGGGATTCCCCTTCCTTGTTAAAACCTCTCAAGGAACCACTTGAGACCAGAGTGGAACCACTCAAGACCAGAATCTTCCTCTTCCGGTTTAGGGGTTGCCCATTACCTGATACTGTTCTGAGAAGACTGTGCTCACTTGCACAAGACAGACCAGAGTGCAGTGTGCGAGTAGACCCTGTAACACTGAGCTGGAGGCTGCACTGCGCCCAGCTGTCCTTCCCAGTGAGCGTCTCAGGCTAGAGAAGGACTTGATCTTCTTCCCGTATGGAAGAAACAAGAAACACTGAAAGAACCTGAGCTAATATATAACCCCAAATATAAACTTGAAAGGAAACGAAGCCCTGACCATTTTATGAACAGCGATGATATCCTTCCAGTCCTTGTGTGTATTAACTTATACAACCTTTCTCTTCATGGTGATCATTTACATATCAGTTGACAGATGAGCATTATCTAGGGCACCAGTGTTCTCCTTAGCAAGTGAGTGGATTGGTAGGCTCTTCTTGCTGTTAATTGTGGAACCATTTCTCCACAAGCATACATAATTGTGCAGAATTCAGTGGATAGTCCACCAATGAGTCCTTGACCATCCCAAGGCATGTGATTTTCTGCAAGCATTTGTATTAATAAAAATTCACAGCTTTTCTTTAGATGTGATGAATAGACTGTTTTTGGCTGTTAAGTTTAGTCTGATTATCTTTATTTACTGACAATTATAAATGTAGGTATATCTTGCTTACCACTTGGGAACTATCAAGGAATGAACAAGCCCTAATGGGGAAACTCATTTTTGGAATCAAAATCTCCAGAGTTAACAAATGATTTATAATCATAGAATAGGTGGTGTTTTGTAGATCTTACGGAAGATAAAATTCATGTCATTGTCCTTGAAATGGATATATTTGTATCCTGAGAATTTTCAGGGTCCCAATACAAAGTTGCAAGTTGAATTACTTTGAATATGTTCTATATTTACCTACTGATGCATACTTATTTAAATTTTGAGGTCGGGTGCTGGTGGCTCCTATCTGTAATTCCAGCACTCAGGAGGCAGAGGCAAGAGAATTACCATGAGTTCAAGGCCAACTTGAACTAATTAGTGAAACTTCTTCAGAACTCCTCCAAAAATTGACATCTTTGTTATAACAACAGTTGAGAACATGGCCATGAGGAAGGAAGTCAGTGAGACAGACAGACCCTGTGAAGAACAAAATTAACCTTGTGTTTTGCTTCCTAGAAAAGACGTGAGGCTACCTTTCTTCAGGCCTAAGGAGATAGTTATAACTTAAAATTGGCTTGCTTCAGGTTTAAACCCACTGGGCACAGTTCAAAATGTATCTGAATTATATTCAGTCCTGATACAGTTTTGCATGTCACTTAAAAAGGTAAAATTTTTTACTCGGAATTCTGTCAGTATAAGGCAGAACTCAGTCATTTCACCATGGCCAGTGGTGTAACCAGCTTTGTTTTTGAGTTAACAGTGTATTCAGTCAAGCTGTCCAGAGCCAGCCCAGTCCTGCACAGCCAGGAGTGTACAACAACATGAGCATCACCGTGTCCATGGCAGGTGGGAACACAAGTGTTCAGAACATGAACCCAGTGATGGGCCAGATGCAGATGAGCTCTCTGCAGATGCCGGGGATGAATGCTGTGTGCCCTGAGCAGGTGAGTTCCCAGCTGCACACATTTCCCACATCACACACCCACACCACTGTTCACCATCCCAAGGCAAGTCACATATGTATTCTGATGATTACTTGGCAGAAACAGCCGTGCTTCTCTGTTCTTTTCCACTGTTGTTTGCTAACTGATGGCCCTAATGACATAATGGAAATTTTGGCAGACTTTATAATAAGGTTTTAGTGTCATGAAATTTTTTGGTTTATTATAAAATATTACACACAAAAGCTTAAAATAAACATTTTCTTAATTTCTCTTTTTTAATTAACAAGTATATATTCATTACTTACTATCTACAAAAATAGCTCTGTGGAATATACAAAGTAATGTGCTGAGGAGATTGACCTTTAGGACAAAATACTTGTATAAGAGGTCCTCCTGGAGGACCATACATCTTTCAAAAAGAGAATCTGACACATTCAGTTAACTACTCAATGTTTAAAGGGAAAGGGCCTGGTCAGGAAGCGCGTCATAAAGAACTGCCTTCAACAGGAGAACTGAAGGCCAGCTGTGGTGGAACACACCTGTAATCCCAGGTATTTAAGAAGCTGAGACAGAAAGATCACACATTTGAAGACAGCCGAGGCAACTTAGTGAGCTACTATCTCAAAATTTAAAAGTAAATAAGTAAATGAAAAGGGAAGTGATATAGTGAATTTCATTGTGAAGGTCCTGAGGTTCAGTCCCCAAAACCACAAGACAGAGACAGAGAGAGACAGACAGGAGAAAAAGAGAGAGAGAGACAGAGATTTCAAAAGAACATTTGAGGTTGGTTATCACAGGACACCTTAGGCAGAAACACAGGTTGAAAAGCCTAAAGAATGTGTAGAATTTATATGATAAGCTGATTGGGGGTGTTGCTTGCCATTTAAGCACTCAGAGTTATCTAGGAGGCGCCTAGGGATTTTTAGGAATGACTAAGTTCAGAGCAATGTTTAAGAAGATTATTGAAGTAACTCCCTGACTATTATTATTATACAGATGGAGACTGTACTGGCTAGACTATTTTTATCCAGCCATAATTTATAGCAAGACTTCGAAATGTATGAACAACAATTGCCTTTGTGTAGAAATCCTCTTTTATTGTTGTTTTGTTTTGTTATTGGTGTAAAGGATTGCCTTCCTACTGAGCTATCTTCAGACCTTTTAATTTTCTTATTTTAAAATGGTATCTTTATCTTACCCAGGCTGCTTTTGAACTTGTGATCCTGGTATATGCACGCATCACCAAGCCTGGCAATTTGGCTTTTGTTTGTTGATTGGTTGGTTTTGGTTTAGGGGGTGGTCTGTAGTTCACCATGTAGTACTGCTTTCCAGTTTTCTGTATTTCTTTGTATACCTTCAGATTTCTGCCTACTATCAGTTTCCATCTACCTGAAGTTGTCGTCTTTGGTTTTCTTCACCACCACCACCCCACACAACTTCAGAACTGGGGAATGAACCCCAGGACTTCTCACCAGCTGCAACCCACCCCCCTTTTTAAAAAAATAAATATTTTAAGAAAGTTCTCACAAAGTTTCCAAGCTGGACCTAAACTTACCATCCTCCTGCCCCAGCCACCCAGAGTGCTAGGATTACAGGTGTGCACCATCGTGCCTGGCTTCTTTAATATTTTTTATAGTGTAGGTGTACTACTGATGATTCTTTTTGTTTTTGTTTCTTCTTCTTGCTGAATTCTAAGTTGGAAATTTTAGCTTTCAGGATTTGGGGGTTTTGTTTTGGGTTTTTTTTTTTTTTTTTGAGACAGAGTCTCAAGTAATTCAGGCTGACTTTGAACTTGGGGCAGTTTCCTACCTCAGCCTCCCAAGTGTTAGAATTACAAGCTGCACCACCATACCAGTTTCAGCTTTCAGTATTTTAAAAATTTTCTTTTGCAGCATTCTGATGAGATATCTGCTGTCACTTTTAACTTGTTCCTTGGTGCATGGTTGATTTTTTTTCTCCTGTCTAGCTAATTTTAAATTCTTGGCCTCATAATTTGTTTTCAGCAATTTGATTGTGATATTTGTGTGGATTTTTTTGCTCTTGAGTTCCTTAACCATCCCGACTTGTCAGGTTTGGAAGAGCACAGACCACTGTTCATCACACAGTGTTCTACCCCTCAGAAACCCCAAGCCCACGTGCGTCGACCCCGGCAAGTTGTCTTGTGGTTTGGTGGAAGTTGGACTGCTATCCTCAGATTGGTTTTGGTACCCTTGCTTATCACTTCTACTATCTGAATAATTTGGGGGTTGAATTTAATTGATTTCCCTTTACACTCTGAGTCATATTTTTCTCCTTCTTTACATATCTGATAATTTTTATTGGGTGCCACGTGACTTTCACCTTATTTATATCCCTATAAGTATTTTTGAGCCTTTTTCTGGGAAATCTTAGGTTACTTGGAAATGATTTACTTTTTTCTAGTCCTATCCATTGTTTGAAGAGACAGAGGCAGTATTTATTTTAGGTCTAACTTTACCTTGCCATGGAGATAAACTCACTGTTGTTCCCTGCCCGTATGAATTGTGATGTTTCCATTTGCATTGTTGGTATGGAGACCTGTGTGTCTTTGAGAATTACTTCACTCATCTGTCCAAGTGACTCTCTTTCCTGCATCTGCAAGCTGATCAGTACCTGGCTGTAGACTCCCCGGCGCTTCCTCTCAGAGCTTTTCTCTGCAGTGTTTCTCTGAGCCCTGGGTTCCACCTGCAGCTTCTTAGCTCGTGGAGACTGCCAGCCATATAGGCCAGGAGTTTGCTGCAGCCTGGACCTCCCAGTTGTCTCCCCACTCTTAGGGATCACAACCCCTAATACCTTTGTCCAGTTTCGTACATGCCTTTGTTTCACACATTTTGTCCATTTTTAAGTGAATTCAGCTTACTATGATCCCTGTTACTGAATCTTTACTGAAGTAAAGATCTTTGTTAATTAACTTGTGGGAAGGATTAGCTTCTTTATTAAAATACTGTTTCTAAGAGCCAAAAAGTACACAACTCAATGAATTTTCACAAACTGGACATACTTGAATAACCACCACCCAGATGTCACCAGCATCCCAGAAGTTCCCTTCATGTTCCTTACACACTCTCCACCGCCGCAAGGGAAACTTGGGGATTTATAGCATGGTTAAATTGCCAAGCTCTTATTTTTCCTGCCTTCCTATTACTTTTCTACCAGTGACATTATTTTTCATTGAAAAACTTGTTCTTCAGCTTGAATAACTAACTGGTAATTTGGTCTTGTGTTCACTTTTCATAGATTAATGACCCAGCACTGAGACACACAGGCCTCTACTGCAACCAGCTGTCATCCACTGACCTTCTCAAAACAGAGGCAGATGGAACCCAGGTCAGTAAGATAATTCTAAGCCCAGAGCTGTCAGATGCACTCTGGACCCATGGAGGGCTTTGTGTAGCCTTATGGTCAAGAGCTTAACCTTGGGGTTCAGATCTGGTGGGTGGCCTGGCTTTGTTCTCAGCTGTGTCGTGTGGGCTCATTCCAGAACCTCTGAGCTGCTGCGTGACCACAGAACTAACAAGATATCTGCTTACAGGACTGTTGAGAGGGTTCATGAAAAAAGCTTTCAGAAGATTTAACTCATTGTCCTCGAAGAGGACATAATGGACTCACAAATGTGGCCATTAGTTGTTATTTAGTAAATGAAGATCTCAGTAAATTCAGTTAGATATGTCTGCTATCCACTCTGCCTTTTTAGAAGTATGAGGAGTGCAAACAGCAAGGTGGCCGCTGTTCTATGTTAACCTAGATTTAGAAGTTGGGGGCAAGGGTAATTTACTTTTAATAAACTTTGATTTAGACTCTTAAAAATATTTTTTAACACAGGCATTATGCCTCAAATGGATATGGAAACACACTTATCTTCCCGGACTTTTGGGTGAACTGTGGGGAGAAGGGAGGAATCTTGATTGTGAAATGTCTGACTCGCCAGGCATTGTGCTAGGCACTGTGTGGTTTGTCTTCTTTCAGCCTTGTTGTAACCTCCGAAAGAGATAGTATTCTTTGTCTTCACTGATGTAGAAACTGAACTTGAGAAGGTTTAAGTGCACGCTCCATTCACAAAGCTAGAAAGAAGAGGAGCTGAGATTCAAACTCGGGCCTTACTAACACCAAAGTCCTGGCTATTTCTGCCATACAATGTAGGGCCTGTGGAAGTATAAAACTTATAGATATATATACACATAAACTGTCACAGTTAAAGAAGCAAAACTGTCAGTTTTATGTTATGAATAACAAGAACTATAACTATTCAAAGAGAGGAGAAATGACACTGGAGGAGGAGCTCAGTGAAAAGCACTTGCCTAACGTGTCAGATCCTGGATTTTATCCCTAGCACTAAAAAATGAAAGGAAGGAGAAATTGCTGAACTACTCAGAGAGAATTTCCCCAGGAAAAGGATGGAACTGGGCCTTGAAGCGTAGTTCTCAGACCAAGTGAAGGAAAAAGATGTGGGGTAGTTGTTGGAGGCCAGCGTCAGGGTGGACTAGAGACAGGGAGTGATGGTATCATAGCGTTGTCCTGGGAAACCACATTCACTGAGGATAAAACTGCTATAGTAGACGGAAGTAGATTTCCAGACTGAATATTAAACTGGATCTGTATTCAGTGCTGTAGACACCTGAAGGTGTCGCTAGTTTAGACATTATCTCAAGATGGAGGGAGCGAAGGGAGGCTTGTTGGGCAGCCGGGTCAGGGGGAGAAAAATTGTTTAAGGGGTATGCCCAGAGTCCGAGCTCCAGGAAGCACTTGAGTCTCACAAGGGTGAGACTCTCTCAAAGAGAGAACATTTTGGAATGGAAACAGTCTGACACTCACACAGTCATAAACCAGCAGCACTACAAAGCACTCACAACAAAAACAGCCAACTTTAAAGTTCAGAAGCTCTAGGACAGTATTTGAATTGAGGTAAAAACTAGGCTGGAAAATCTTCAGAGGCCAGCACTTTGTTTTCTCCCCCTGGTGAATCTTAAACTTCTTCCTTGTTAGACTTCACCCAGCAGTGAACGTGTGGCAACATAAGCACTGAGTCTGGTCTACAGGTAACGATCCAAAATGGCTGAAATGCCAGGTGCAGAGGTGTGCACTTATAATCCTAGAACTTGGGAGACTGAGTGCATGGATCACTTTTAGTTTGAGGCCAGCCTGAAAACACAGTGAAACTGTCCCCAAATATTTTTTTAAAGGCTGAAATGTGTTCTAGAGTTCAGTGTAGTCTTTTCAGGTTTTTTTAAACTTCAAAAATAGACCATCTAAACATATTGTATTTAGAGAAATATAATTTTGGGCTGAAGATTTAGCTTCGTGGTGTTGCTACCTGCCCTGGAAGCCATAAGGTTGTGAGTTCAATCCCTGGTACTGCAGAAAAAAAGAAATACAGGAAGGAAGGCCTTTATTAAGAATGATTTTAAATATTTGTGGACAAAATCACGTTAGGCTTTGTCCTAATATTTCATATTCAGAAACATGTAAACATGGAACTTTATACCACAGTAATTTAAAAGTCAGTGTCTAGGGCCAGAGATACAGCTCAGTAGCAGAGTCTTGTCTAGCATGCATGAAGCCCTAGTTCAGTCCCAGCACCAAACGGTAGGGGAGCCCAAAAAGAACTATGGTTTATACTTGTGAAGTTCAAGTGGCAGAATTGTCTTCCTGTTACTGCCTATCCTGACATACATCTCTGTTCTTGTGTTTTTGTATTTGCCAAGCAGAAGCTGGGGGTTGCATTAAAGAGAAAAGAAGAAAGAAAAAGATGGGAGAGGAGTACGGGAAGAGTGTAGAGCCAGCTGTACTGGAAAATGGGCCTTAGGGTTGGGGTGGGGCCAGACAGAAGAGAAGAGAAGAATACAGAGTGGAGAAGCAGGAAGAGGGCAGTAGGGAGGTCATTGACCTGGGCAAGGGGAAGGTCCTCGTAAAGCTCTCAAAGTAAAAGAGCAGGAATGAGCGATCATGGACCGTATTGTGGGGAGTGCACAGAGGCAGCTGGAACATAGACTCAGAGCTGCTGTGCTTTAAATATGTGAAGAGGAGGCCACAGAAGAGGAAGCAAATGGGAACAGGTAGGGACAAGAGGCAAAATTTGGAAGCTAGAGAAAGAAGATGAGAAAAACAATCCCAATCTAACTAGAGATATAATTCATCAGGCATTTTTAAAAAGCTCAGTTCAGGGGTTTTCTCCCTTAAATGACAGGAAGTAGACTTAGGACATAAATGGATTAAGGAAAAGAGACCATTGGTAGACTGATATAGAAATTTGATGGTTAAGATAGTTGACATCTGACCAGGGAATGATGGTGCAGTCCTATAATCCCACCCTTTGGAGGTGGAGGAAGGAGGAGTGTATTAAGGCCAGCCTGAGCTATATAAGTGAGTTCAAAGCCTGCTTGAAATACATAGCAAGACTGTCTCGGAAATCAAAACAAAGAAGATCTTTGACGTTGGCCCACTAGGGGTTAATAGAAAACAACTTTTATTCTATTTAGGATAGAGAATTTTCAGAAAAGCAGCACATAATTGGCATGCATTAATGATGAATAACTAAATGCTTTATGATCCTATTAAACATGAGGCACATGTTTGCCAAAAGTTTGAGACACTTAGGTGCCCTCAGAAGGCATTTCCTTTTGTGGTCTGGAACATTGAAAAGTGTGATACCAGCCTTAATCAGTTCTACAAACAACTTTTTAATAAGACTGGGTGGTAAAACTAACTTCTGGCTTCATTTTCCCAATAGAAAATGCTAGAACTATGCCTCTTTATACATCTGTAAGGGAATACGTGTGGTACTACTGAAAGTAAAGGGAAAATTCACACTGTTTTCAGCTAATAGATTTACTGTTATTTTTAGCTCAAATGTTTAAGCGGAATGCCTAGCTGAAAAAAAAAAAAAGTCAAGTATATAATAGTTCTATTGATGTTTTGTCATAATTCTAAAGCCTGTATGGGAAGCAGTGATATGTTCGTACACCTAGATGCTGTCTAAAACTGCTGGACACTATCTTAGTAATGCTGATGTCCTGCTTCTGAGTTGTGGTCATTTTATTTTGCTATTCCTGGGTCAGAGCCCTTAATTCCTCAATGATATCACAGAGACTTTTTCTCCTACTAAAATCATCTGTAGAGTGCTATTTAAACTAGTCTTTCAAATAGCATGTTATTTTTTTAAACTTTACATTGGATACCCAGACTGTGAAACTGGGCTTTTCCAAACCTTGGCAATTAACATTAGCTGTGACATTCAGCTCTCAGTTATTGATGGCAACCTGGTAGGAGGCGTGACCATTCCAATTTTGATTTTATTTTTAAAGTGTGAACTTTCCAGAACCCTGAGCAAAATGAGTGCAGCGATTTTCTTTTTGTAGGACAAGAAGACAGAAGAGTTCTTCTCTGTGGTGACTACAGACTAGAGGAATGCTCTAGTGAGTTTCCACTTCAAGTAGTACCCACTCATAAGCCGGGGGGGCAGACCCTTCTGTCTAAACACATCTTTTATTTGTGTTCCAGCAGGTGCAACAGGTTCAGGTGTTTGCTGACGTCCAGTGTACAGTGAATCTGGTAGGCGGGGACCCTTACCTGAACCAGCCTGGTCCACTGGGATCTCAAAAGCCCACGCCAGGACCACAGACCCCCCAGGCCCAGCAGAAGAGCCTCCTTCAGCAGCTACTGACTGAATAACCACTTTTAAAGGAATGTGAAATTTAAATAATAGACATACAGAGATATACAAATATATTATATATTTTTCTGAGATTTTTGATATCTCATTCTGCAGCCATTCTTCAGGTCGTAGCATTTGGAGCAAAAAACAAAAACAAAAAAAAAGTTCACTTTTGTTGGGAGATTGAGAGATGTTTTTGTTGCTTTCTTTGTAAAGGCCTTGGATATTGAAAAAAATGACAAGGCAGAACAGTTGGACAATCTATTTCTTGAGAGCCAAATTTAATTATTCTTATTTTTATAATCAGTTATTGGCTTATCTGGATGAAGGCTTTTGGAGGAGAACCAAAACGACACATTCTAAATGGAGTCCAAACTCCGCTTCGCCTGCTCAGCCCTGTTCCTGCCCAGGAAGGAAGAAGGGCCCCATGGGGCTCTGTGTCCGTCCACCAAAGGCTGTCGTTCCTCGAAACCCAACAGCCCTCCGGGGCCCAACTCCAGGCAGCTTGTGTGTACAATCAACCTCTTCAAGCAATTATGTATCTGTTGGCTTCAAGAGAATATTTTGCCTCCACTTATGCACCCCTTCTCCTTTTTTAAAAGATGGATTTAAACCAAGATGCCTCCAGGAAAGAGGAAAAAATGAGTATATACACAGAGGAATCCAAAAAAAATCAGTTTGGGGGAAAATGCAATAATTTTTGATGAGATGGGTAAAGGACAAGAAGTGAGTTCTGTCATTTGTTGTAAATACAATTTTCTGAAATCTCGGGGAGAAGGCAGCCTGCTCTTTCCGCTTTTATTGTATTAACAGGTGAGGTAGCTAAAGTTATTTAAAATGAAAATAAATTTATGATCCAAGTAGCTTATTTTTCTCCTAATCTTACTGTAAATACATTTGATTTCTTGTAGAAATTGATTTTCTTGTTTAATTTTATGCTTTTATTATCACACCTGGTTTTTCTAAATTTGTGTGTGAAGTATAACATTGATTGAATTGCAGTTACATTTGGCTAGTGATATTTCATTATTTTGGTAACTGTGACACTATGTGTGGATTTACTTTGGGGTTCATGCCAGAGTGGCACTGGCAGGAGGAGCCATTCCAGCAGAACTGCAGCATCCTGCCCGAGGGTCTGGGCTCACCCGACCAGAAGCTCACAGGCTGCTTGTACAGAGGGAAATTAGCGCTCAAGGGGAATCTGCGTTTTTTCTTGGACTGACTTTGGAAATTTGAATTTCTATCAGTGCAAATATGAATTTCTGTATCCTGCTCTGAGGCTAACTGGTACCATGTTTCCCTTTGTGTCTTGTCCCCCTGCCACATCCCATCTCATCCTGGCCTCTGAGAAAGGAGCCAGCAAACTGACTTTCTAGTCCTACAAGTTCCACTGCAGGCCAGGAAGCTCGAGAAAGGCACTGTGGAAGAAGCAAAGGTAAACTCCTGCCATTCACCTTTACCTGCATCCCTGGGCCTGTACATGATGACAACACTGACCTTCTGCACCAGCTACCTCTGCTTGCACAGCAGAGAAAAGTCCGCAAGATCCTATGTGGACAAGGAACATGGACTCAGACTTCAAGGAAGAAGCCATTTCCCCAGGTCCTTCTTTCTGCATCTCACCACCCCTCGTTACAGATGACTCCATTGAACAGCATCTATTCAGAAACTATGCCGAATAGAAGAATCGGTGGAAGGGCTCACATGGGTAGCAACTACGACAGAGAAATAGGACACTCGGTTACAAACATTATCTCTTAGTTTTTGAAAAAATGCATCCCTGATTTCATTCATTTCCAGCTTGAAAGCCCAGCCATATTACTCTAGTCCCTACAGAACTGCTCTAGGAGGTCCTTTCCATTTTGTTTGTGATATTTAGACCTGCAGACTTCAGGAAGTTCACCTTTAACTTCAGCATTCCAGATGAAGTTTCCTGACTCAGTGCTTTTGTTGCATAAGGAACTAGAAAGAAAATTGGTAAGGAAAATTGGAGATGCTAACATCCTCCCCTATCCCAACTGCACCTTAAAATATGCATGTCACCTTCAAGGTTTTATAATTGCACTGTTTGTTTTATGTATGTACAGATTAAAATTATTGCTACATTTGAGGAAAATAAAATTGCTTGCTTCTATGTAATTTCTGTCATTCCACAGGAAATTCACTTTTCCAGCTACTGAATAGAATTTGTTTAACAACCTCACGGGCTGCCTCTTCATTTACAGGGAAGAAATAAAACCTACAGTCTTCGTGAATTGTCAAAACCTAGAATGACTAACATAATTAAAGAATGATAAAAGAAAGGATACTCAAAGTCAGAGATATTCAGAATCACCCTAATATGAACAACTCCGTGAAATTTGAGGTCAAAGTGAAGTTGTGATAGAGGTGTTAAGGAAATGCTGACTTGGCCATCTGTATAACAAACACCCTGGCTCTTGTGTGCCTGGGACCAGGAGATCTGTATTTTTAAGGCAGCCAAAATTCACCAACAGCTCACTGAGTGGGGCCAGCAAAAGAGCAGTAAGCACATGTGGTTCTAGAGGAAAGCAGGAGGGTCTGTTTGTTACACGCATCCCCACAAACAGATACACCCAAGACTTGGTAGCTATTGTCTGAAATCCTGTTTGTGGGACAACAGCCTTCTATCCCACAGTTCAGACAGATCAGATGATGACTTCCCTTGGATAGGCTAAACACTAAGAGAGCCTCAGGTAGGAGCAGAGCACAACAAACAGTCCAGGAAAAATGAGATCGGAATAAGGAAACTTCACCTTTATGAATTTTGCCTGTTAGGTTCTATTGCTGAAGACCTTGGAAAGCGTCTCTTAGGCCCTGACAAAGAACACTGAAGGACAAGTGTCTGCTGGCAGATGTCGTGCTGACTGCTCTTCTGAGAAGAGCTCCTCCTCCTGAGTCCAGAGCGTAATTCAGAGCACGGTTGGTTCTTGGCCCTTCTGCTGCCTCTGAAGAACTTGATGATCTAATTAAGCACATAAATTCTTTTCACGAGAACATTGCCAAAGGAAGCATTCCTTTATCCAGAACCCTTTCTGCCAGCACCAGATTAGTTTTCATTACATATTTTATTTTCATTGCTACCAGAACTTACTTAACAAAATCGAGGCACACAAAGCTTTATCTTCATTCACTCATTCAACACATTGTATTCTTTTATCACCAGCTCAAGAGGTACAAAGGGATGCAGACAGAAATGGATCTTACCATTGTGGGATTTATATTCGCATGGGGGAGCAGTTATAATCAGGATTGAATTAAGTGGTACGAAGGAGAGTTCTAAATTGCTTTGCAAGTGAGACTTTGTGGAGGACCAAGGCAGGTCTTGTTAAATAGATGGTGTTTGAGAGGAGGCTTGCAGGGTGGTGTAGGCAGCTCAGAGAGGAGGAGAGAGAGCCGAGTTCAGGGGAACAGCACACATGAAGGCCTGGAGACAGGAAGGAGTCCCAGAGAGCTGGTTTTTAAAATCGTTAACTAGTGTTCTGAGCTCTCATAAACATGTTATTACAGATATGTCAGCTGGTAGACTGGAAATAATTGAAGTCAGCCTTTGGCTCAAAGAAGAATATGTGCCAGGCTTTGGGATCATCAGATGGAACTTGTACCATCTGATTGCTAAGGTGTCTTTCATAACTAGCCCTATATAACCAGAAGTATACATTTCTGTTTCTTCTACACAAGAAACTATAACTGGTGACAAAAAGCATCCCGAGAAAAAACTACTGCAACAATTTGTAAAATGTTTGTTATCTAATCCACAGACTTTTCAGAGAGCTGTAAGGAGAAAACAAACCGCCTTATCACACAACCACTGTTTTAATAGAATTGGGACGCGAAGCCACATCTTCTAATTCCACATTCTGGACTCACTGTCCTGGACAGTGTGATTTAAAATTGGTTTGGAATCTGCACACTGATCTCATTGTGTGACCATAGGGAGTGCTTTCTCATATGAGGTAACATAATGTGGCTTTGAAAAGAGAGTAAGTTGAAGGCTGAGAAGCCCAGCTCTTGAAAGCCTGCTGGGGGTTTCCTAACCAAATGCAGTGGCCTTGGAATATGGTCATCTGGCATGAGCATTCTGTCTGCATACATACATGAGATGACCAGGCAGTCCATGAAACTATTGCCCTTTTAGCTTCAAAAGAATTTCAAAAGATGTAGGTTCCTTGCAGAGGAGCTGACAGGACCTGGTACAGAAGCACATGCCTGTATTCCAGCTGCTTGGGCTTAGATGAGAAGATCTCGAGTTCAAAGCCAGGGCAGTCAATGAGAACCTGTTTGAAAAGTTGTAAAGGGCAGGAGATAGAGCTCAGCAGAACCACATGGTGGAACATTTTCCCAACATGGAAGGCCCTGGGTTCAGTCCCCTGTATTCCAGGAGTAAAAGGGGAGGGGTTAAAGGATCTAACTATAAAGACAATTTTCTCAGATCATACCTGGAAGTGCTCATTTTTTTTTTTTTTCTGGCTCTTGATCTTTCAGCAAATGAATGTTTCTCATAGGCTGTGGAGTTTGGTTCTGATGTAATCATTTGTGCTGGTCACAGAACTAGTAACTTGTACAGCCTAAAAAACCAAAGACCACAAGTATTTATAGCAAACTAGAGACCTTGGCTTGAGAAAAGCTAGGTGTTCCTTCCACTCCAGAGTCCAGGATCCATGAGCAAAAGCCCCAGGTCACAGTTGAGTATTTCTTGCATTTGTGATGAGCTCGTTCGGTAACAGTGGGGCTGCAGAGATGCCTGCGTGCACTGCTCTTCGCGACCATGAGATTACACATCAGCTCACTTTTCTTCCTTTCTATTCTGCCAGGCAGTGCATAAGGTGAATATCCACTGTGCTACCAACCTCTTATGTTTGTGCATCACTTTCACGTGTATTTGAACTGTAAACTGTTGAAAAAAATTAAAGGAGGTTAAAGAAGATAAAACTCAAGCTCAAACTCAAGAAGATCAAACTCAAGCTCAAGCTCACTGACCAGCCACTTGAGAGCTCAGTGAGTAGCAGATGAGTCACGGCTCGTGATGTCATCACCTGGTGCCCAACTCCTTTTCTAAGTGCGCACATATTCTCTATATATGTTGTGCGATGCTTCGCTGCTGGGTAACTTGGCTTGTAGGCTGACAGAGAGGACGGCATGCTTATCATAGATTCTTCACCGCTGCTCTATACCCTCTCGGAACAAAATGACCCCGCCACACTGGCCTGGACATATTTTAAAAATTTATTGTGTTCTCACTGTAATAACTCTTTAAGATCTGTTTCCTCTACCTGTAATGCATTCTGTCCTTCCGACTCATTCTCCAAGATTTTGATTTAGAGGCCTTTCCCGGAAACCCTCCCTGGTCCCCAAATGTGGTTAAACCCTTCCTTTACACGGCCACACTACAGCGTTTAGGCCTCCGATTTGGAGAGTTGGAGAATATGAGCATTTATCATTAATATTTTATCAAGTTCTCAGGCTATTTATGGATGATATATGCGTCTGTTACACTCTACACTTCTCAGAAATTACTTCCTCACCCCTGACTGGGCTGACTATAGTCGTAACTGAGAAAATGGAGAAGGCAGATCAGTTGAGAGGCTCTTTCCAGCCTTTTCTCTCAAAATGAGTAAACAGCACACCCCACTCCCATTTCCTACAGCATAACACTGCTGAGAACTGATTCTTCATGTTGAAATTAGCAAGAATAAGGTGGCTTTTTGTAAAATGTCTCTTCTGGCCTTTATATCCACTCCATCCAGAAGCTGAGCGACTGAACTCGTCGGTGGGCTGCAGGTCATGTCAACTGGCAGGAAGACTGCCTGTTACAGGAGCCAATGTCCTGTCTGGGATTTCTTTCCTTAAGCAGGAAGAAGCGGTTTAGCCTTGTTCAATTCTGCTTTTGTTTTTCAAATCTAAAGTAACTATGATATATCTACCTATACTAACATTTAGGCTGCATATTGCCTGTTAATTTTCCTTTTCAACTTTAAAACTTAAACAAGTGTCTTAATTAGTTTTCATCTTCACAACCTTTAGATGGTGGCAATTATATTTTAAGTGATAATTACTTGGCTGGATTTTAAAGTTCAAATCATACTGGAGAGAGAGTCTACTGTTTAAAATAAGGACATGTACCTCTACGTTCACGTTTTAAGTTGTCATCCTGTCTTCCCTTGAGAGCTTTTTTTAAACCTTTTCATTAAGGAAATTTTCAAAGCTATATGACAGTAGAAAGAATAGTCTAATGAACCAGTTCTAGGTTATTAAGTTCTTTAATTCATGATTTTCTAACTTCAAATAAGATAACCCATAATTTTGTCAGTTTTCACTAAAAAATAAGCTGTGGCTAGCCTTCTTGAAAACCTTTAGGGTTAAGATTTGCCTTATAAAAATGGTACATCTATTTTAATGAACATTTTAAAAGTAATTCAATTGCAGTAGCAGAATATGCGGTTTTATTCAACTAAGTAGTGCCTGGCAAATTGTAGGTACTATTCCAGACACTAGGACATCACTGAAGAAAATAAAAATCTTGCCCACATGGAGCTTGCACACTAATGAAAGTTGGTTCACAGATAAGAAAAATAGTGTATCACATGGCAAGTAGTGTGGTGAAAATGTAAGGAAGGAAGGATAGGGAGTGCTGGAGGGAGCGTCACAATTAAAACAGGACAGGACAGCAGCCTGCCAAGGCGGTGACGTGAGAGACACCCAAGGAAGGCACGGAGCTGCAGCGATGTGAGAAGCGCTTTCTGGGCAGAGGAGATGAGAGAACAGTACATGATGAAGCTAAGAGGTAAGACAGCCCAGGGTCACATCAGGCCTGATGGACCAGTATGGAAACGCTGGCTTTTCCCCTGGGACAGACAGAGAGTTTGCCGGTGTTCCATGACAAAAATACCTGATGAAACAGCTTCAGTGAAAGGTTTATTTTGTCTCACAGCGTATGAGTGTCAGTCCATCTTCAGCTGCTCCACTGCTCATCGTGGCAGTGCAGGAAAACTAGTAGCAGAGTGTGAGGGTGCTCACCTCACCGCTAGCCAGGGAACAGGAAGGGAGAAAATCAGAGTACGGGCTGAGGCTGACAGAGTGGCCAGGTCAGCCTCCACGCACCGCCTTGCAGCCAGGCCCCAGCTCCTCACCGCCTCACCTCGGGTAATGCCACAAAGTTCAGTCATCAACAGATTAACCCACTGATGAAGTGAAAGCTCTTGATCTGACCATCTTCTGAAACTCTCAGCCCTGAAACACTCCCTTTGGGAGATCCCAACCTTAACAAGGGCCATCGGGGGATTTTAACAGCAGTGACCGGCTCCTAGTTGGTTTCAAAATAATCACTTTAGATTTTGTATGGATAGTAGTTGTAAAGAAGGCAAATTCAGAAGCAGGGAGACCTGTTAGGAAGCTACGCAGGTGTCCAGGCAAGACATGATGACTTGAACCAGGATGGCAGCAGCTGGAATCATGAGAAATTATCAGATTCTAGATGTATTCTGAAGGTACCAACAGTATTTGCTAACATATCAGACATTAGGTAAGAGAAAATATAGAATGACTCAGATTTGGGGCCCAGAGCAACTGAAAGAATGGAATTAGCATTACCAGAGATGGGAAGAGAAGTAGATTTGTGTTTCCTCTTAGAACTCCAAGTAACTCATTATCAGTGGCTGGATATATTTGGGTGTGACTTTCAGGAGGGTAGTTGGAGCTAAAGACCTAAATTTGGAAGGTGTCAACATGTAAGTTGATTTTTAAAGCCAAGAGACTGAGAGATGACAAGAGCCCCTCTCTTAACTAGGTCACCTCACATGTTGAGTAATAACCTCAAGCAGGGCTTTGTTCCAGGAATGAAGATGATGCAAGCTCTGAGCTCTAGGGGCGCAGCTTAACCATGGTAACAACAGAGCGGAACCATGTGATCATTTCAGGAGATGTAGAAATGGTGTCTGATTTTTAAAATCAAATTTGTGATTTTCTTTAACTTGGCAAACTAGCATCAAAGAGGAACGGTGTTAATCTGATGCAGAGTATTTGGTGAAAGTTTCAGCAAACAATGTACCTAACAGTGAAGAGCTAAATGCATTCCCACTAAAGGCAACAGCAAGTCAAAGGTTCCCATTAGCTCTGTGATTATTGTACAAAAGGTTCCAGCCAATGCAATAAGATGAGAAAAAGAAGTATGGAGATTTGATTATAAGATACTAGATCATCTGATGATCATAGTTACAGAGTGCTTCTATGGGTCCTTGTTTAAATTTATCTCTAATAGTCCTGTTAGGGATTAGTCACAAATGAGGGCTGGTGTAACACTGTTAAATGGAGGAGTTGAGCCTCAGTCTCAGGTCTTCTGGGGCTGTTGCCTGTCTTGTTCTTTCTATGTGTATCGGAGAGAAGTAACACCACAGGGTTTGGGATGTAGCTCAGAGGTAGAGCACTTGCCTACCATACAGAAGGCTCTGAATTTAATCCTGGTACTACACACACACACCAAGTGTGCTGGTTTAGACCTATGATCCCAGCACTCCAAAGGCTGAGGCAGTAAGATCATCTGAGTTCAAGGCCAGCCTAGGCAACATGAGGAGTTCCAGACCAGACCAGCCTAGCTACCTAGTAAGGCCCTATTGAAAAACATGAAAAGTAACACCCTATTTCTCATGGTTTAAGTTCCATTCCCTCAGCCACAGCATCAGTCTTCTACTTGAAAGAGCTGCTCCACCACCTTCCCAGCTTTCCTCCCCAGCAAAGATGTCCTGCCCCATGGCCGGCCGGGCCTCTTACTGCGTGCGCCTTCTCAGCTCTCCTTGTGCTCAGGGTTGGGAGGAGGTAGGATGTTTCCTTCCCACTTGCTGTTGTCTGCATCTGTAGAGTTAACTCAGTTCACACGATGCATCTAGTCTAGTGCTTCAAGCCTCTTCCTTTCCGAGGCTAGAAGGATAATTGCATTGCCAGATAATCGTGTTGTATCACACTCCTCAACTGAGCAGAACTAATCCATCAAAGTTTGGCAGATTGCATGAGGGGCTTATTCTTCACATGACAAGAAGAAAGCATTGACGTCAATGCTCTGCACACTCACACTTTCCTCTAGGACAGAAAGAGCAAGCCCACTTAGCCAGTGCAGAACATGCCACCTTCTAACAGACAGATAATGGCAATGACATTTTGTTTCTCTGCTTTTTGTCTCATTTCTCAAGAACAGAACTTGAATGCACTTATTTTGCCTCTGCACACAGGCAAATCCAGCTGAAAGTGTGAACAGTGGGTATGTGGGACTCTGAATCGACACATTATGGCGTTTTGCTACAGTCAAATCCTACCACATCTGGAACTTGAGAAGCCGTAGCTGCACTGAGCTGTCCTCAGAGGGCGGCTAGAACTCTGCCATTTTCCATGCTCACCTCTTCCCCACGGGAACAGGGCTCCCTATTGCCAATCTCTGCCCACGAAGCTGGAAGAAGTGCACACCGCAGGACAGGTCCGAGGCTGGGGAGTCGTGTGTGTTCACTAAACACTAAAACAGGCGGTTTTTCCCATTCCTCTCTGGGGAAGCCCTGTGCATTCTGCCTGAGTGAGGACAAATTGCCGCCCAGGCTCTGATCCTCACTGTGCAAGTCAGACACTCAAATCTGCCCGCACACCCAGTGATAACTGGGCTCTGAGGTATTGAGCCACACAACTCACAGTCACAGAGGACTGTTTTATAATCCTGACTGTCAATTAACCGGTTTCAGAGGGAAGCTACAGCTTTCCTATGCGTGAACTACTCAGACCCCTTCCAAACTGCCCTCTGACCAGCGTCTAGATGAGGGGAGACCAGAGGAGTAACCAACAGGAAAGAATAAGAAAACGAAAATGACAAAGTGAGAATAATGACACCTGCCTATTACCCAGCATTCTGGAGACTGAGTCGGGAGGATTTCAAGTTCAAAGCCTGGGGGGCCAGGGAGTTAGCTCAGTGGTTCCGGCGCCTGTCTTGCAAGCGCAAGGGCCCGGGTTCGATTCCCCGGTAACCACATAACAATACTGGGTGTGGAGACGCACCCCAGCAGCAACCAGTACCACATACCACAGTGCCGGGCGTGGTGGCTCACGCCTGTAATCCCAGCACTCGGGAGGCAGAGGCAGGAGGATTGCTGTGATGTGAGTTTGAGGCTGAGCTCAGGGCCAGCCTGAACCACAAAGTGAGACC
This sequence comes from Petromus typicus, assembly GCA_004026965.1. Lineage (NCBI taxonomy): Eukaryota > Metazoa > Chordata > Mammalia > Rodentia > Petromuridae > Petromus > Petromus typicus. The sequence continues at coordinate 88,399 of PVIR01000525.1, forward strand.
CTGTCTCAAAAAACCTTAAAAAAAAAAAAAAATCAAGTTCAAAGCCTGCCTTAAGTACATAGCAAGAACCTGTCTCAAACAAAAAGATAAAAGACTTGGTTTTCAGTCCCAGTTCTGCTACTGACTTTAATAATGACAAAATCAAAAATCAAATCCTTTCCAAATGGCTAAACTCTGAGACAAGACATAGAATTGCCAGGATGACTGAGCAGTATATGTGTACTTTGTTAATTATGAACTTTTTTATATATGAGAAACTTACCAATTTGTACTTCCTTGGAGAATATACTATTTTTTTGTAACCATGTATGCATAGCAGATGAGTGTACGCGTATTTGGAGCCACACTGCACGCGCCATAATGTGTTGATTCGGAGTCCCACATACCCACTGTTCACACTTTCAGCTAGCTGCCCCGAGGGCCCGAGCTGCTTGTAGGTAGCGCCAGATTTCTGATTCAGGTATGTGTACAGTTGGGCCCATGAACTGGCATTTCTCAGGGACCAGACCCCACACTGAGAACCCCTGGTCTGGTTTCCAGTCTGAGTAGACACTGGTCGGGAGGGGGAGCCACACAGAGTACAGCCCTGCTTCTACATTACTCTTCTTCAAGACCAGCCCGACCACTGTCCTTACCCCACTTGGCCGAAGTCTGGCTATCTGTGCTCAGATCTCTGACTGCCTGCGTGGTGGTCTCCAGGCTACGCAGACATTATGCCTCACGCGTCAACTGCAATGAGTTAAGAGAAACCTACCAGATCTTGCGGGGCCCTCCAGGTGTGTCTGGCTGGCCAGGTGGGTGTGGCCTTGTGCACCTGCATCCCTCTCCTCTCTGGCATTGTCCCCTGCCCCTCTCCTCTCTGGCACTGTTCCTGGCCCTCTGCCCCACCCCCACCCCCTCCTCCCTGGCACTGTTCCTGCCCCTCTCCTCTCTGGCACTGTCCCCCGACCCTCACCTCAATGGCACTGCCCCCCTACCCCTCTCCTCTCTGGCATTGTCCCCTGCCCCTCTCCTCGCTAGCACTGCTGCTCGGTCCTGCTCCTACAGCACCAGGAACTGAGCATCTTGCTGTTTCTGCCTTGGAGCCAGAGGACGTGTGCTGAATCTCCGAAGATCAGGAGCTAAGTTAAACTTCTCCTCCTTTAAATCATGAGTTTACAGTATTGTATCCAGCAGGGCAAACTGACTGGCAACGCTCATCATCTTCTAGTTTCATCACTAAGTTTTACTGAAGAATTCAGAATTAACACAACCAAGGAAGTGTTAATGATGTAAAGGAAGATGTGCCGTTTGGAAACATTTCCCTTTTGGAAACATTTTTCTCTTTGGTTCAGAGGGAAAGATCAGGGAGCATTTGTTGATTCTTGGACGGCACTTGTCACCCCCACCCAGCAGAAAGGGAGTCAAGTAACTGAGTTCTGTGGCTAAAAGCTGTCAGAGGCTGTGTCTCACATAACTTCCTATGTTCAGGCTTCAGCACCAAGTCCCTGGGTGTTGTGTTGTAGGATTTGCACATATAAACACACTGAACCCACAGGGCAGCACTGTAAATCCCTGCCCTACTGATGAGGGACGCGGGCCTTGGAGAAGCTAAGCAGCTCGCCCAGAGTCAGCACTTCTAAGTGTGACAGGCAGAGCTGGGCGTGGGCAGGTTCAAGGGCAAGTGGGCTGCAGGCATCGAACACAGCATTCAAATGCAGTTGATGTTTCTTAGTGTAACTGGTAGCATTTTTTCCTACTGATACATAAAATAATGTCATATCTTACAGGTGGTGTTGTCTAAGACCCCATAAACTAGAATAATGGTATAGGAATAAGAAGGAATTCAAAGGAAAGTTTTAAACCAGGGTAATTAAAAGGGCTCCATTATTTTTAACACAAAAGAAACACAAGTTCCTTTGATTCTCATACTAGCTCAAACCCAGTCTTCTACTTGGGCAGTGACCAATAGATTATACTGCTTCTCACCCTCTTCTGTTACTTGAACCTCAAACTCTTATTATCGATAGTACTTATTAGTTACCATTTTAATTTGATCATTTGAAAGATCATTTGATCTCAAGAAACCATCAAAAATGGGAGAGAAGACAAGTTAACACTGAAGGGGGTACATGAAGCTTGGGGACGGTGACATTCCACTTTTTGGTGCAGTCATTTGAACAATCGGAACTTCCTCAGAAATTGGCTTACTTCTTCCTTGGGGTATGGCCTGAGTGCGATGCAAGTGGCGATATTCTCTGGCTGCTCAAGCCACAGTGTATGATCAATGCTCTTCTGTTGCAGGGTCTCAGCCAGCTCCTTTAGGGTGGTCTCATCGGGAGCCTAAAAGGACCAGAACACAGCAGAGACTGAGCAGCCCATCCAGACACGTCCACTGCAACAGAAGTGGAGTGTGTGTGTGGGGGTTCTCCTAACTGAAATTGGAAAAACAGCAGTAAAGGAACGATAAGGCAGCAATTTCACCCCTAGCTTGCTATTTGCTCTCTGCTGGGTCTTTGCTAAGTGACCTAGGAGGACGAGGGGAGATGGGAGAGAGGAAAAGCCTTCCTAGTCGTGTTTATAAATGGACATTTTTCTCTTCCCCACTGAGATGTATCCATTGTCTGTAACGACGCTTCAGACTTTTCAGGTTCTCTTATGGCTGGTACCCACAATAGCTGTCCCTAAACTATCATCACTCATCTGATTTTAAAAGTTGACTACCAGGATTTCCAGAGTAACTTTTACCCTCTACACTCCCTCTCATTCCACCAGTCTCAACCTCAGAAAGGTTTCCCTTTTGCTCAGAGAGCTCCCATACTTCCACTATTCTCTAACACCCTTCTGAAATTATTTCATCCTTCTTTTTCACCCACTCCCAGAAGCCCACAGGCACTCTCACTGCGGAGAATATTAAACTTATGACTTAGGAAATAGAGACTGTGTCATTTTGCATAAGGTATATCTCTTGTCTATGAAAATAATGTGGCTACTCTTATCAGATCAGCGAACTCTGGGGTCCCGCCTGTAAGAAACCTTGCCTGCCAGACTCAGTAACACCCTCCCGCTCTGCCAGTTGTACTGGGCAGCGGCACAGGACAGTTTAGTGGGGCAAGAGTCTGGAATCCACTGCTGAACATCACGCTCTTGCTGTACCACCTACTGTGTGTATATCTTTGATAATTCGTGAAATAGCAGTGCTTCTGTTTCCCCTTTGTGAGAGAAGGAAGACAATATTTTCTCATGGCAACAAGGAGTTGGTGAAATCAGGTTAAGACCCATGCCTGGCCCATGTGAGCCCCAATATATGCAGTCAATCTTGACACTGCCTTCTATTTTATTGGCCTTCTCAGCTAGAGGGGAATCAGTAGTGACGCCAAGGTCATGGCTAACAGTTCAGCATCGTCAGATGTCTTTTAGTTCTCCTTGGGCTTCCGATGTCTAACCTGAGAAAAGGTGAGTCTTCTCGGGGGGGGGGGGGGAAGATTAATAACGTCAATTTTTATTTTTTAAAATTTTTGTTCTTATTAGTATGTTTGCAGGCTATAATGATTAAATTCATAGCTGATGCTGGTTCGTGTTCACAGCACCCTTAAATTCTTTTTACTTCCCCATTCCCTCTGCTCCCTTCCTCTTTTCATCTCTTAGTCCCTTTTCCATTTGCAAAAGATCTAGCTCTCTGTTTCCATTATCTTTTATTTAGCTCTTTGAATTTCTCATATGAGAGAAATCACGTGATACTTAAGCTTGTGTGTCTGATTTATTTCACTCAACATTATGGTCTTAAGGTGCATCTGTTTTCCTACAGATGACTCGTTTACTTTTATAGCAGAGCAGTACTCTATAAATAACACATTTATTTCTCCATTCATCTGCTGGCAGACATGTAGGCCTCTTTCAAGACCTAGCGAGTATGAATTGTGCTGCTAGAAACACGGGGTGCATGTACCACTGCAATACGTCTTCAACCAAAAGGGGACACACTGGGTGAAGAGTTCTAAATCAAAAACCGCCAGAGAATCTCCTCACAGAAAAAAAAATTCTAAACTTAAAGCTCTTTTCTTTTCTGCCTGCTCTCAGATGCTGAAGACGTTTCCCACAGATGACGGCTTGATGTTTCACTATCCACCAGCATGCGTCTATCTTTGCCAACCAGCTGTGAAAGAATAACCTTACCCTTCTATTACAAGGCAGTGATTTTTAAGGCATTTTTTTCTCATTATAAAATATCTTCTTGATGTGGAACATTAAAAAATATAGAGAAGTATAATAACAAATTCCACTGTCCACTAGTATTTAGATGTCTTCTTAGCTTTCAAAATTTAAATCATTGTCATAGAATATAGCTCAATTAGCATCATATCATCAGCCCTCTCCTATGTCCCTATGCGTCAAAAAACATGACTTCCTATAGTCATGTAGTAATACATTGGAAGGCTGGGGGCTGTAGCTCAGGGGTAAGAATGCTCACCTATCTCGCCTAAAGGAGAGTTCTATCTCCAGTACCACCCTCTCAAAAACCACCACAATAAAAATGATACATCAAAAGGGCACAGATAAATTTAACCAATCCTTAGAATTGGAAATTTAATATTGTCATTTAAATTTTTAAATTTTTTTCTTTTTTTGAGATAGGGTTCCGATATGTAGTGCTGGTTAGCCTCAAAGGCTTTTCTTTTTAACAGTGCAAAGTTCTCCTATAGATATCCTTACGCAAAACTATGATCGCACCTGCTTATTCTATTAGTTTTAGCAGTTCAATCAAGAGAGTCAAAGGGTAAAGTTTTGGCCAAACGCAAAAAGAATCTTACCGTTATTTTTTTAAAGGTGCCAGTTTATACCCTTGGTATCTAGTACTTCTGACTTTAGATTCAGTTTACATTAGGGATTTAAACATTTATGATCCAACAACGTGGTGTCACACCAAGTAAACGCTCGTTCACTCCGGGCGGCTTCCGAGCTGGTTTACCCGGAGGCAGTACTTTGCTCAGGTTCAAAGGTGGGCGGGTGCAGAGAAAGTAGGCGCCCACCAGCTCACGTCCGCCAGGGCGTTTACCAAAGGGCGAGGGGCCACCAGTTTCCGCTGATTCTAGAAGTGGGCCTTAGTGTCAGGTCTGACATCCACACCTCACACACACGCTCTTTGCTTAAGAGAAGGAGTCCTAGGACATAGCGCAAGTCCCAGCTGACTTTTCAGACCCCGGAGATAAAAACTGTCCCCAACTCAGGCCGCGCCCACTCCACGAATTTAGGCTTCCGACCCAAGACCACACCCACTTCCGGCCTTGGCGCCCTCAACCTCCCAACCCTCCCCCTGGTGTGTGGAGGGGGGAACTCACCTCGAGGACCACTTTGCGCATGCGTCCCAGTTCGCGGAGGTAAGCTGCGGTGTGCGGGTTGTCGCGGTGGAGATGTAAGGCCGCAGTGGCTGCGTGACAGGCTTGTGCTACCAACGCGCCCGCTGGCCAGGAGAACGGAGCCTGTGATAGATCTTTTCGTAAAACTAAGTATTGTACCAGGATCTGCGGCTCAGCACCAGAGGCCGCCATCTTCCTGACCACCCGAAGGGCCGAGTCTACCCTGGTGCATGCTGGGATCAGGGAGGAGCCCTGAACGCAGCCATGTTTCTGTACGGCGAGAGCGCAGAGCCTTCTGGGACTGACTTGATTGATTTTTGAAGGTTTAGACGGCGGGAAACTCGGCGGTGGCCTAAAGGAAGAGGAAAACAGGTACAGGAGAGGAAAGACCCAGGAACCCACGGGCCTTTGGCCAGAGTGGGGTGCTTACAGGTCTCGAAAGCAGGGACCGTGTGCAGGGAATCCCGTCTGGCCTGGCAGGAGGCTTGGGCGCTACTGACACTGAAAAGGGCTGAGGATTGGCGAGCGAAGCGCCCGCGGGACGCTTGGGTGACCCCGGGCCGGAGGGCCTGAGTCACTCTGAGTTTGTCTGAAAGGGAGTGCATATGATTTCTTGCCATTGTTCTTTTTCCGCGAAGGACATCTAGGTTCACAGTAGACTTTCCTGGGACGCGTCGTAGAAGATGGAGCGGACGAATACTGTACGTCTGGACGGCGAGACCAAAGGAGGTAACCCAGTGTGTGGGCTGGGATTTATTGTACCTTCAGAACGAAAACTAAGTTTGGTGGTGGTTGCTCAGTATACGAACTTATTGTTCCTTCAGAACAGAAACTTAGTTTAGTAGCTTTGTCTGTTAAAAGCATGTTACAGCTGGGCGTAATGACTGTAATCCCAGCTGCATTGGAAGCAGCTGGAGGATCTCGAATTTGAGGCCAGCCCGAGCAACCCAGTAAAAACCCATCTCAAAAGAAAACAAAGTCTAGATACTAGATACGGTGGCATAGGCCTGTAATTCCAACATTCTACGATGCAGAGGCAAGAAGTTTGGACGTTCAAGTAATTAAGCGATTTATTGAGACCCTGTCTCAAAATTTAAAGTTTTTTTTTTTTTAAGGGCTGGAGATGTGTTTCAATGCAAAGGCCTGGGTTCGGTTCCCAGGACCTCCAAACAAACATTTTAAAATCATGCTGCTGTCAGTAGTACTAATCCATTCTCTTAATAACCTAATTTTGTTTCTTTTAAAGTAAATGATAAGGTAGGGGTTTTGATTCGACAGACTTAAACCAATTAAAGGATTACTCTATAGCCCCTTTATTGTCTCTCCCAAACAGGAGTTAAAACATAAGGTTTTAATAAGTTAATAATTGAGTTTACTGATTGTTGACCCTTCCCTCTTCGTTTCCTATACTGATTTTAGTCCCCTGCATAGTAATTTCAGCTTTCTCCATATGGTTGAGTGTGGGAGGATTTGGCTAGAAGGAAATAGAAAGAAGAGGGATAACTTGATAGTCTGAGGTTCTTAAAGCAAGATAGGAATCTGAGTAATAAGACAAATAATGAAATATGGTGATTCTGCATAGTCTGTGGATCTCACTTTTTTGATAATTTGGAATCTTCATTGAAGCCTGATAGTTTAAAGTATAGAATTTTGCAAGGGAAATTACATGTCTAATCTGTGTTAAAGCGTTGAATTCTTCTTTTCACACTAGAGATGTGCTTTTGTGGTAAACTGTAGGCCTAGATAAAGGACTTGTGCCTAGAAAGTATGTGATTGACAAATTAGATTCTCTGTCTTGTTCTCTTTGAAAACCGTCCTGACTGGGTGGCACTCAGATGTCTACACGGGAGGATCTTAGTTCAAGGCCAGCCTGGACTACACAGCAAGACTATCTCAAAAAAACTAACAAAATAAGGACGCTTTTACATCAGTGTTCACCCTAAAGGTTGATTCTTTGATTTTGGTTGATTGTCAGATCCTGTGGTTTTATAATTGTGGCAGATCGCTTGACAGTTATAAAACATTTCAGCTGGCCACAAAATTCTGAAAGAAGACATCTGTTCCTTCTTGAAGTGCTTCCTGGGCTAGTATTAGAAGCCCTTCTCTTGAAATCCCCATTTTTTCCTCAGGTGTTTTAGCTCACTTGGAAAGACTAGAGGCACACATGAGCAGATCCTGTAAAAGTTCCGAAGAGCCACAGAGAGCAGAGGCAGAGGAAAGTGCTCTGGAGGCCAAGATTCGCGAACTGAGACACCGGCGGGACAAGCTCCGGGCTGAGGTGGCCCAGCGGCGAGCCAGCGTGAGTGGGGAGGGGATGCTGGCACGCTCCGCTGGGCGTAACGAGCAGTCGTGACCTGGGAATTGGTACATTTGTATGACACGCTTTGCTTTTGATCTTACCAGGTTGATTGCAGTCCTTAATTCTTCAAATGATCAAACCTGTGGAGTTGGAGCTAATTATTAACTCAATAGTCTAGTACCAGTGATGGGGCTGGCAAGTCCTTCTAACTAGTCCTTCAGCCTACCCTCATGGACACCTGAGTCTGTCCTCTGAGTCGCAGCAGACCTTTGAGTTCTTGTCCACCACCCAGGCCGACAATGCCAGAGGCAATGTTGACCCTTCCCTCTTCGTTTCCTGTTTAGCCGAGGTCCAGTCACCAGGACCTATCCGTCTCCTTCAGGTTGTCTTCACCCTTATTCCCTTCATTGCTGTCACCCGCATGGGTAATGCATATTATCAGGTGTTTTGAATACAAAGATTATTAGTCTGCTAGTTGGGAGTCTCTTCTAGTATTTCTACTTTTCTAGGAAATCTTGCATGCCCAAGAAAACGTGTCATAAAAATCTGTCACATTGGACCAGGAATTTAGCTCAGGCCAAAAAAAAAAACCACATTATATCTCTGCCCAAAATACAGTCAGTGTCAGTTCTTTTTCTTGCCCTTTCTCCCCATCTTTCCCTTTTCTCCCCCACCCACTCTTCTTCTCTCCTTTGCTGTTGTACATATGAAGTCCACAAATCTGATCAGCTTTTTGCAAAGTAAATACAACCAGGTACATACCACACAGATCAAAAGTACAGAATGTAAAAAACCACAACCAGGTGTAGTGGTGCATACCATACCTGTAATTGCAGCACTTGGGGAGCTGAGGCAGGAGGATCACCATGGATTTGAGGCCAGCCTCAAATACACAGCAAGACCCTGTTTCAAAAATAAATATGTAAATAAAAAGTATAGGCTATTACCAATATCCTATAATTCTCTTTTGCTCTCTCCTCATCATTTAGTTAAGTGTAACCACTATTCTGATTTTTTTTTTTTTTTTTTTTTTGGTACCAGGCATCGAACCCAAGACCTTACACTCAACCAGCAGATGCTGTGTCCCTACTGAGCTACATCCCCACTATTCTGATTTCTGGCATCAAGATTAGTTTTCTAAATGTAAAACATATAAACTTGTATGTCTAGCTTCTTTGGCTAAATTATATGTGACATTGATGCATACTGTTTGCATGTACTGGTCATTCTTTGCTGTACAGTAATTCTGAATGTTGACAGTTCACCCATTCTGCTCTTGATGCCAGCTAATTACTCCAGTTCTATTTTGGGATGAGTATGAATATTGTTTCTGCAAACATTCTCCTTCCTCTTTGTTTTTTGGAGACAGGGTCTCATTTGTAGTTCAGGCTGGACCTGAGCTCAGCTTCAAACACACATCACAGCAATCCTCCTGCCTCTGCCTTCCAAGTGCTGGGTTTACAGGCCCAGTATTTTATGTGGTTACCCGGGGATCGAACCTGGGTCCTTGCACTTGCAAGACAGGCCTGGAACCACTGAGCTAAATCCCCAGCTCGTCCTTTCTCTTTTTTTTTTTTTTTTTTTTTTTTTTAAGGTTTTTGAGACAGGGTCTCGCTTTGTGGTTCAGGCTGGCCCCGAGCTCAGCCTCCAACTCACATCACAGCAATCCTCCTGCCTCTGCCTCCCGAGTGCTGGGATGACAGGCGTGAGCCACCACGCCCGGCACTGTGGTATGTGGTACTGATTGCTGCTGGGCGTGAGTGTCCACACCCAGTATTGTATGTGGTTACCGGGGATCAAACCCGGGTCCTTGTGCTTGTAAGACAGGCGCCAGAACCACTGAGCTAACTCCCCGGCTCCTCCCTTCTGTCTTTTAATGCAAACGTGTGCTCTCTTCTGTTGGTAAAATCCTGAGAAACAGCACACATGTTAGTGTTAGTAAATACTGCCAGTGTTTGTGCTAGTTTTACATTCCAACAACAGTGTGCAAGATTTCTGTTTTATACATCTTTACTGAGGCTTCATACTGTCAGTTTTAAAATTTGTCACTTGGGGCTGGGAATTTAGCTCAGTGGTTCCACTACCTGCCTTGCAAGTGCAAGGTCCCAGGTTCATTTTGGTAACCACGTACAACTGTGCCGGATATGGTGACTCACGCCTATCAGCGATCAGTACCACACACCACATCCCAGCAGAGGCAGGAGAATTGCTGCGAGTTAGATGCTGGCCTGGGCTACATAGTGAGTTCAGGGCCAGCCTGAACTACAAAGCAAGATCTTGTCCCCCACCTCCAAAAAATTTAAGTATCCTGAATAATGATTTAAGATGTAAGATGATTTAAATGTAAATTTAAGAAGTAGGATGATTTAAAGTAAACGAAAGGGTCACCAGGTGTAGTTGCACATACCTGTAATCCCAGCACTCAGGAGGCTGAGGTAAGAGGATTGCCATGAGTTCAGGGCCAGCCTAAAGTGTAAAGTGAGACCCTCTCTCAAAAAACTAAAATATATACATAAATAAAAATTTAAAAGTAAAATATATGAGACATGATTTTTGTCAGTGGTAGTGAACCTACGGCACCTTTGGGTTTTTCTTTTAAGACAAAAGATGTTAATGTGTGAATTGTTTTTTCTGAATTAAAACAGCATTCAGGTTAAATCCCCTGTTGGCACTGGGTGATGAGTGGGCTTTGGGTTGCCCTCTGGGTACTCATCTCTGAAAGGTTCGCCAGTGCTGTAATACAGGTTATGTGCAAGTGCTGTCCCTTTTTACACGAGGTACTTGAACGTCCATATATTTTTATTGCAGATATTAAGGTGGCCCTATGATATCCTCCTTTGTTTTATTAAGGTGTAACATATACTAAACACTGTTAAACGGAAAGCTACCGTTACATTATTATTATTATTATTATTATTAATTATTATTATAATGTAACAGATTTCTGTATCCATCAGGGTCCTGAAGCCAGTCTTCCTCAGATACCGTAGGATGGTAGTACCTATGTCAGGTACTGGAAGATCTCTTGTGAGGTGCTTCTTAAGGCTTTTCAAAATATTATTACAGAAGTCTTTACGTACTATGGATATTCTTTGTTAGATACAAACATTAGGAACTGTCCTCAGACTGGCATGCCTTTTTATTTTCTAAGCATATTTTTTGATGAAAATCATTGTTTTGCTGAAATTTAGTTTGGGAATTTATGCTTTATTCTAGTTTTCTGTTTAGTAATTTTGTCTAACCTAGGATATTAGTGTTCTCCTATGTTATTTCATTGTAAGCTTTATTGTTTCGTCTTTTAGAATTACAGTCCATCTGGAATAGGTTTGTGTGTATGTGTACTGTGGGATGGAGGTCATTTTTTTGATACAGGATTTTGCTATGTAGTTAATGCCAGCCTTGAACACACTGTGTAGTCCAGGCTGGCCTCAAATTCAGGGTGATCCTCCTGCCTCAGCCTTCCACATGCTAGGATTATGTGTACCCCATGACACCCATCAAAAATATGTATATCAGTTCATCCAGCCCTTGAAAAGATTACTTTTTCCCTCCATATATTGTAGGGAGCCTTTGTCTGGATTCTGTTTTTTTCCATTGGTCTGTCTTTATGCCATAGTCAGAGGTTTATATACTGTAAGTCTTGGTACATGTGGAACATGCATATAATACTTTTCCTCCTCTTGAGAATTATCTTGGCAATTCTTGGCTTTATGAAATTCCCACAAATTTTCATCTTTAATTGGGAAGGTACTGAATCTTGATCAGTTTGGGAAGAATGTGCATCTCTGTAGTACTGTGCTGTCTAGTCATGGACATGCTGTACCTTCCCGCATCGTTTCAGTTCTGTGCTTTTTCTCAGTAATGTATATGTTTTTATATTTAGCAGTCTTAAAGCTATACAGAGTCCACCAAAAAATGTATATACACTTCAAGAGGGAAAAAATAGTATGATGTCTTTTCAGTAGATGGTATTACCCGCCTGTGGGGAAACTTTGGGGCTGTCATGTGCCACAGAAAAGTCACTGCACTGCTGGCCCTTAGAGAAGAAATTGGAAATGTACATGGCAGCCTCAGTGACCAAAGTTACCTAAGCAGCAGTTTGCAGTACTAATAAACATTTCTAAGCTATTGACTACCACTGTGAGCACCTTTGTATATGTAGAGGCCAAAGGTAGCTTGTATCAATTTCAAGATGTCTCTAAATTTAGTATTAAAATACTCATACAAGTTTTTCTTTTCCTGAAGTGTGTATACATTTTTTGGAGACTATGTGTCTGTCTTTATCTTCCAAGTGCACGTGGCAGAAGACAGGCTTTTTCTATGGAGGCCAGGTACCTTAAACTTCTGGTGAACCATTCAGCTGCTCAGCTGTATGGGAAGCTGCTCAGCTATTGGAGCATGAAAGACAGTAGATAAAACTGGTGTGAGCTGTAGAACCCCCTTCATGGAAAGAAGCACGTGGCTGAGTTTTGACCCACAAGCTATAGTTTGTTGACTTATACATAATATTTACAGGTTTTACAAGTTCTGTGTTCTAATTGTGTATTGTACAGAAGAAATACATTAGACTTTCTGTAAAGCAACTTTGCTAGGTCCACATCTTTTAAGTTTTTGGCTTTCTGTTCTTTGGAATTTGTACATTTGGAGTTGAGCATGTTCAAACAGTAACAGCTTTACTTCTTCCTTGCTAACACTTGGGACTTTTGTTTTTCACCTGGCCCATTGGCCACGATTGTTAGGTTGTTGAACAGAAATAGTGATAGCCTATTTACTATAAATTTTGTAGACATATTCTTTATTAAAGAAATATTCTAATTTGCTAAGAGTTTTAATTATTAAGTTTTGGTGTTTGTTTGTTTGTTTGTTTTTTGAGACAAGGTCTTACCCTGTACATCAGGCTAACCAGGATCTCACTGTGTGGCCCAGGGTGGCCTTGAACTTTCTGTGACCATCCTCTTGCCTCAGCCTCCTATGTGTTGAGATTATAGGCATATGCTACCACACCTAGCTGCAAGTATTGAATTTTATCAAGTGTTTTTGTATCTAAATCCATGAGTGAGATAACCCCGTCTGTGTCCCTGCCTGCCCGTGTGCCTGTATTTGCTGGCTGCACACGTCTCCTCTCACAGTGACCCTGTGAGGTTTAGTGTTCTCAGAAAGCAGTTGAGACGTTTTCCGTCTTTTTCTAATCTTTGGAAGATTATACACAAGGTTGGGACTGTTTTCAGGCATGTGTAGTGGCACATGCCCGAAATCCCAGCACTTAGTAGGCTGAGCCTAGAGGATCATAGTGAATTATAGGCATGAGCCACCACCCCCAGCTCCTGGCCCTCTTTTTGTGGAAAGATTTGGAATTTCTGATTCCGTTTATTTGGTCAGCATAAAATTTAAGATTTATTTTGGTAAATTGTGTTTTTCAAATAATTTGTCAATTCCATATAAACCTTCACATTTCATGATGTTTGAAATTTTTCAAACTTACTGTCTTGCGAATATGATTCAGTGCCACCTTATTTCCTACTCCGATATTACTAATTTGTGCTTGTTGTCACTCTCCTTCCAGCAGTCCGGTATACTTTGTCACTGGGGCCGTTTTTTAGAACTGCCTTTGCGCTTTACTAATTTCTCTGTTGATCATGTTTTGTTTTTTCATTAATTTCTGCTTTCCTGTCCAGATTTACTCTTATTAGCTTTTGTGAAATAAACACTTCTCTTTATGTATGTGTTGAGATTATACATTTTTCTACTTGACGTGCTTGTCTTTTATGTAGCTCACAAGTTTTGTCATTTTCATTATTTCAATTCAAAATACTTTAAATCTCCACTGTGATATTTTCTTTAGCTTATGAATTTTCAATATTTGTTATTTAAGTTCTAAACTTTGAGAATTTGTTATTTGTTTTGGTTAGTGATTTGTAGCTGAACTCCCTTGTGGTAAGAGAACCTGACATGTCACATGGTCTGTTTTGGTAAATCTCCCATGTATATTAATTATGAGCTTGTGTTCATGGAGTACTGTTTTCTATGTATATCAAATAGGCCTAGTGTGTTCCTCATATTTCACTACTATATATTTTTTCTGATTTTATTTATCTGCTTGCCTGCTGAGAGTTGTTAAAATACCAACTCAACCCACCCGGTGATTGTGGATCTGTTACTTCTTTCATTCTCGTTTTCTGCATATGCAGTATTGACTGCAACAGATTAAAGATTACTTGTCTTCCTAGTTCAGTTAACTTTTTATTATGAAATATCCCTTATTTTTAGTTCTTGCCTTTAAATCTATTTTATAAAATGAACGTATAGCTTCTACTTTTTTTTTCTTGTGGCGTGGGAATTGAACCCATGTCCTTGTGCGTCCTAGGCAAGTGCTCTACACCCTTACCCCAACTTTTTTTTTGAAACACCCATCTTCCCCTGTGTAGTTCAGGCTGGCTTGTAACTCAGGCATCTTCTGTGTGCTGGTATTACAGATGTGTGCCAAAATGCCTAACTAGCACAACTCTTCAGGGGGAGGTACTAGAGATTGAACCCAGGCCCTTGCACGTGCCAGGCAAACACTGTACCACTGAGCTATATTTCCAGCCCACAGCTATTTTTGGCTAGGGTTTGCATGGTAATTTTTCCATTTTTCTCCTTGTAGTCTTAGTGTCCTTAGTACTTAAGGTATTCCTCTTGTAAGTAGCATATAATTAAATATTTTTAACTCTGCCTGACAGTCACTGGAGTATTTGGTCCATGAACATTTAATATACTTATCTGGATCTCAGTCTACCTATTACTGCTTTACTGTACTATCTGTTTAATACAGTGAGTGTTCTTATACATGTTTCTTGGTGTTCTTTATTCCTATGTTTCCATAGTTTTACCTGAGATTCCTTTTGAACTTCTTTAAGTATAAGACGTCACAGTAAATTCTCTATTTTTCTTTCTTTTTTTGAGACAGGGTTCACATTGTAGTTCAGCCTGGCCCTGAACTCATTATGTAGCCCATGCTAGCCTTGAACTCACGGAAATCCTCCTGCCTCTGCCTCCCAAGTGCTGAGATTACAGGTGTGAGCCACAACACCCAGCATTGTGGTATGTGGTACCAGGGATCGAATTCAGGACCTTTGCTTGCCAGGCAGATGCCAGAACCACTGAGCTAAATCTCAGTCTCAGTTCTCTGTTTTTGTTTGTTAGAAAACATATTTCATTGTTTTTCATTTGTACACTGAGTATAGAGTTATAAATACAAGGGTTTTTTGTTTGTACTTTATATCATTCAGCTGTTTCTAGATCCGTGACTTCTGTCAAATATTAAGGTGTTGGTCTTACATATCTGGGTACTAACCAGGCTATGTGAATGTGCTGTGCCCCCAGACTTCTTTAAGATTTTCTGTTTCGTTTTCATCAATTTTATATCATGATCTTGTATGACCAGCCATAGTTTTCTTTCTTTACCTTGCTTGGTGCTTATAAAGCCTCCTCTTTGAAACAAGGTCTTGCTGTGTAGCCCAGGCTGGCCTGAGGTTGCAGAACTCTCTTGCCTCGGCCTTCTGAGTCATGCGTCAACTGAATGCCAGCAAGCCTGGTGGTAGAACTTCTTAAATTATTGCTGGTTTTTCATCTGTTTTGGAAAATTGGGCAGCTCTTCAAATAATGCTTGTGTCTCATTCTTGACCCAATTTTGGTGGTTCCCATGTATGTTTCTTTTTTTTTCCTGTGTAGTATATCTTCGTAGGCCCTGATCTGTTTGTCTGCCACAATTTCTACTTAACTTTTTCACTTGAGAAGCTTTTCTTATAGGTTCTTCATCCCCAGTCACACCTGTGCACTTCAAGACCTAGCAAAAACCTAAAGAGAAAATTGCTTCAAAATGTTGAGTTCCCTTTGCTGTGGGACTTTATTCCGCAGAAAGTTGCTTTGGTAACACTGGTCTCTGTAGTTTTTGTTTCCCCAGTGAAACCGCTAGAGTACGCGTCCTGCCTGTGCTGGCATCCTGAAATAACAAATCCCCCAGTGCCCTGGGGGACACAGCCGCAGCCAGCTTACTTAGAGCACTTATCTTTCTCTCCCTCCTGGGCCCTTGGGTCATTCTCTGACACTCTCAGGCCATCTTCTGCTTGCTTGCTTCATTGCTTGCTTTTTTTTGGTATTGCATCCAACTGGCAAATTGTTCTCAGAGGGAAGGTCAGTGTGATAACTGTCTGCAGGGCTGGAGCGACTGGTGCAGGTCTAGAGTCCTGCACTTGGAACCCTTCCCAGTCTGACCCAGACCAGCTTTTCCAGCTTTGCCTCCTCATAGCTATCTGTTTTGCATCATCTCTGCTTATCCTGGTTTCTCCCTCCTCCTGCAATCCTCTCTCCATTCTTAACAAACCATAACAGTTCAGATAGTGGCTTCTCTGACTTCTGGTGCATGACCCCCCCAACCCTGTGCTGTGAGTTCACAGCACCAGCTGGATGCCTACAATCACAGTACTTTCTGGACATGTTACATTATAAAAAACATCGCATTTGGGTTCCATCCAGTCAGGGGAGGCCAGGGACTTTGAGCTGTACCCTGTGTACCCACTCTGACTGGATGTGTATGTTGCAGAGTAAAGCATCTTCTTCTGCTCATGTAAAATCTGACCAAACAGTGGAGATCAGAGAGCAAGAAGTATTGGAAAGGAAGCAGGAAAGCGTGAAAGCCATTCTGCAGGCATATCGTTTTACAGGTACAGTATTTTTCTGGGCTGATTCATCCCGAGTCTCTGTCTGTAGTGAGTTACAGTAGTTGCTGGGCTGTACTTATTTTACAAGAATTCATTTTGCACCCCTTGGCCACTTTATACACACAGAGCCAGGGTGTGGTTTACAGAGGTGCCTTTCCTTGCAAGTTCAGCCACTATGTATGGCAGATTGGTGGGTGCCTGATTTATACCATTCATTTTAGTGACTGAGCATGTGGTAGACCCTGCACTAGAACTTCTTTATTGTTGGCCTGCTTTATGTTACTGGTCAAACAGTTTGAACTCCTCAAATCTTTCTCTTGGTGCAAACAGGAATTTATTCTGTCTGTGCCACAAGAGGATCATGAGAACAACTGGGACTGTCACAAATTATTTGACACACAAAAGGAGAATGGGTACAGTGACAATTTCACATTTTCTTCTTTAATAATTTGATGTTTAGAATGTCCCTTTTTTCCCCACCATACTTCCATTTTTTAATTTGTTTTAGGGTTTTGATAGGGGAGGAGATGGGACATGATCTCTCATTGTATGGTTCAGTTTTGGCTACTCACAGTGACGCTCCTGCCTCAGTTTCCTGAGTGCTGGGATTATAGGCATGTGCTGTCATAGCCAGCCCTTCCATGGTTGTGACTCAGTCTCAGGGTGAGCTGGAACCAGAGGGAGCACCCAGGACTCTTTCAGAGAGCATCATGTCTGCATGCCAGGCCTTGTACAAGTGGCCGGGATGCTAGGTGAGTCAGATGCCTTTGCCTGGCATCTGTTGAGAGAGATTTTCTCACCCTTTGCTTTTAGGGCTCAGTGGGAAACTGACCAGTCGTGGAGTCTGTGTCTGCATCAGCACTGCTTTTGAGGGGAACCTACTGGATTCCTACTTCATAGACCTTGTCATACAGAAACCACTCCGGATCCATCACCATTCCATCCCCATCTTCATTCCTCTAGAACAGATAGCTGCAAAATACCTGCAGACTGATATTCAGCACTTCCTGTTCAGTCTGTGTGAGATCCTAAATGCTTATGCTGGGAGGAAGTACCAGGCAGACCGACTTCAGGTATTTATCGAGGATCTTATATGTCTGTCTTATGGGTCAAAGATAGACTTATAAGGAAAACATTCTCATTTTGTATTTTAAATGTTTCCTAACTCTGAGTCAGAAGTGTCTGTTATCTTTTAATACTTATTGTCAGACAAGTTATTATCATTTTACAATTTTTTAACCCTTTTGAAACTTTAGATGACACTGAAGATGTGGGATCTGGTAAAGGAATTGTCCTCAAACTTTATCACAAGGTAGTGAGGCATAGGGACTGTACTTGAATTCAGCGGGATTTTTTGAGCACCTGCCAGTTAGCAGATATGTTTGACGTGGCGCAGCCACCTTGGCTTGCCTTTGGAGCCAGTCATCATACACTTGGTCTGTCTCTCACCCACCAGAGTGACTTTGCTGCCTTTCTGACCAGACCTTTGCAAAGAAACTCCCTGTGTAACCTGCTATCATTTACTTACAAAGTGGATCTGATGGGTCAGTCCTCCTCGTTTTGTGCCAGATTGCTGTATGAGGACCTCACTGCAACTCTTCCAACTAACGCCACTGTCACATATCAAGGTAAGAGGGAGAGTGCCCTTGCCAAGCAGGGCTGTGATGTGCTGCCCTCATCAGCTCGACGCAAAACAGGGAAGTAGGTGGAACCTATCAAGTGAACCCTCTGACACTTGCTGCCACTTAAATACTAGAAATTTAGTCATTAAAATACAAAGAATATATTGTTTCTACCAGTATTTCCTTTCCTCTTTTTAAATGGTAAACATAACTCGTCCCCCTGCCTCTGCCTAAGTTCCTTCAGCGTATGGTTTGTTTTATGGGGGACTGCCTCTTGGAGAAAGACAGCTGAGGTGGAGTCATAGGCTCATGTATGGTTGAATGGAGCCAAAAGATTCCTGCGATGCTGGGCATGGTGGCTCAGTGCCTGTAATCCCAGCACTCGTGAGACAGAGGCAGGAGGATTGCTGTGAGTTTGAAGCTCACCTGGGCTGCATGGTGAGCTCAAGGCCAGCGTGAACTACAAAAGAAAGACTCTTGCAGCAAAGCCAAATAGACACTACTTGCAGGATACGGTGAGCACTCTTAAGAGTCTGTTTTCTAAATGGGAATTTTCAAGGGCTAGCCAAGAGGGCTTTATTTTGTGAACTACTTTCCATTGTGTCATAATATGACATTACAATTACTTTTGGGAGGCAGAAATTTTGAAACTGCCACAAGCTTCACATCTTCAGTTTTAGATTTCTTTGGGTAGAGTCTGCTTTAAGTCTCTGGTGTCAAAATTACATCGGTCCCATAAGTGGCAGCCTCGCCAGCTACAGATAGGAAGAGGTTATATGGGCCCACAGCTGTGCTGACCCACGTTCTCATTCCTCCAGCTGCACTGAGATTAATGAACTCTGTTTTAGGAACAGAAGCATTATCTGCTTCATGGGAAGAACAGCGAGCATCCCATGAAGCTTTACTCTGCACAAAGCCCCTGCATCAGGTATTTGCTTCATTTGCAAGAGAAGAACAACTGGATTTGAGCCTGGCCTCCTGAAATTCTGCTCCACTGGGGACGTGTCTGCAGTAAGTGGCTAGCCCTAGACCTGCTAACTGTTAATGGCCTGTGCTGTATTTTGGCATCATCCTTGCCCTGGCAATACCTGCTGCAAGTTTGAATCCATAGACGTTGAGATTTTCAGACAGTTTTCTATGACTGGCTGGCCACTTGTTATAATGCTGGAAGCTCATGTGTTCTTCTGAGGTATTTATTTGATGGTATATATTGAGCTGAAAATAAGAATGGTTTATGGGAGCTTGGAATGAGAAAGTTCTTAGTACAGTAGACTCATGATATGTGGGTCATATACTTAAACATATTTACTCTTTGGTTTGGAGCAATGGGTATTTTAGGCCACTTTTATGAGGAATGTGATGTGGTAAAATACTGTTAAAGTAAAAGCTAAACATATGAAGTCACATTGAATTTACATCCAGATTTCTAACTGATTTTTCAATCATTATTGCAAAGTAAGCAGGCCCTCCCTGGTTCCTTCCTTCAAACTCCAGGCCACAACAGAGTGCTGGCACTTTCTCCTTGGCCTAGGGCCAGTTGACAGCCTTTAGGTCCCCATCACTATTCCCACCCCTTCTTTGTCCAGTCTCGGGCCCGGAGCTGGACTCGGACTTCACTCAGAAATCCACTGCCAGAAGACAGGATCGCGAGGCTCTGGCCTGTGTGCTCCAGTACACTCTGGGGATTGTACACCAGCCTGGCTGCCTTTTAGGAGAAAGCATCTTAAGAATCAAAGTGATACCTCACTTCAAGCTCTTGCCTTCTAGCCATGTGGTGAGGACCTATGGTGTGAGTCTGCAGAGCACTTACCAAGGCACATTAACAGCATTTTCAGAGTGATCTCATTAGAGTTGAGTAAAGCTTTTAATAAAACAGTCTTGTTCTTTGTCAATACCTGTAAATCTTTTAAAGCAGTAGCAAAGGCGACTGTAGCAAGAGTTCAAAAGGCAAGGCAGTATTGGAAAGTGTTTTTAACAGGTTAAAAATATAAATGTTGATCTGTTTATATATAATTTTCTTTCAGAAATAACCCCCCTCCCCTACCAGGTGAAAGGAAATATTGCACTTTCTGCTCTTGACTAAGGTGACGGGTTCCAGAAGAACCTTTCAAGATTATCAGGACAAGGGCTGTTTCACTCACTGGGACCATATGGAGACGCAGCCAGGTCTTCAGGGAGTTCCCTGCACAACAGCTGTCCAGTTCCTGCCAGGCCCTCGGTACAGAGCTCCCGGCCCAGGGGCGCAGGCAGCCGTGTCCCCTTCTGCTGCACTCCTGCTCACAGTGGCCATGGCCTCTCCGGGGGAAGAAGGGCTGTTCAGTCTATGCCTAAGACTGCTACTCGGGGGAAGCTACAGGCACACCGAGGAATAGTACAGCCACCCTCTGAGCCCGCACATCCACAGACAGATGAAGGCTGAGATTCTTAAACCTAAAGTCTATGGGAGTGTGCACTTCGGCAGTTGGAGAACCCTGGGACCTGGTTGTTTGCCATTTCCCTGTGTCTTCTTCAGTTCCAAGAAAAAAAATTCCCTCTTCCGGTGTGGACCGTTGTGGGGCCAGAAGCCATTCAGGAGTTGTCTACCACCTGGTGGGGCAGTGTAATGGAGGAGCCGTTGGGAAAGGCAGGTGGTCTGTCTCGTCCCTTCAAGAAGAAGGTCAGCAGCTCTCCCTTCCCTTTCACAAAGATGGGGCCTCGCCTCACGAAGCGGAAGCCATACTCCCGCAAGATGATCTGTGTCTCTTCCACCACCTGCACGTGGAGAACAAACAGTAAGAGCGCTTGGGTCAGGGAGGGGTGTCTAAGTTTAGGGGCTCTGCCCCAGAGGCCTTCGCTTCCCAAAAACAGTCCTGAGGCTGCCCACTGTGGCACATGGTCCAGGCCCTGTCGACAGTGCTGGGGGTTGCTTCAGGGGAACCTACTGCTGGCAGAAAATATCAGAAAGTTCCCTCCAAGGGGCAGAAGTTACCCCGAGTATCTCAGAGGAGGAGAGGCCTCTCCCCTCCACACTCCCTCCTCAGCGCTGCTGGCGATGCCTGTGGACCAGTGGCAGGAGGCCATGACAGGAACATTGTTGTGCTTTCCTTTGTCCTGTCCCTGTGTCTGAGGACACTCAGTGCTGTGGCTAGACATACCTGAATATTGCCCATCACTCCTGTGGACTCCATCCTGCTGGCCACATTGACTGTATTGCCCCAGATGTCATAGTGTGGTTTCCGGGCTCCGATGACCCCAGCCAGAACCCCTCCTTTGTTCATGCCTGGGGGAGGCACAGAGTTCAGCGCAACTACACGCTAGGCTTCCATTACCCTCTCAGAAGCGGCTGTTCCTTATCTGAAAGCTGGTTGTGTAACACCCCATATTCAAGGTAAAGTCATGGCTCCTGGTTACCTGTCCTTTCCAAGAGCTTAACAAAATCTCGGCTATCCTGTTATGTTAATGCACTCGGGACGGCAGTGGCCAGCTTCCCCGACACACCTGGTACTTCACGGTCCTGCACCTCACGCAGGAGTGGCACTTGTCCCCCCCAGCTGGTCCTAGACCTCCGACAACAGCCTCCCAGGTTCAAAAGGAAGGCCAGGTCTAACTCGACCATTTCATCATTTAGGTTTCTCATGTGACACCAGAAGCTCACTACTGGTCAGGTCTCCACATGCTACATGAGCGTGAGGCCACCTTTCCCCGCCCCGGGCGCCTCCAGTCTTCTTACCTATGCGCAGCATGAAGTTGTTGAAGGACTGGTTGTTGATGTTTGTAAGCGTATCCTTCATGGCAAGGGCAAAGTCTGCCAGGTCAGCCAGGTGCTGCCAACGCTCCTTGTCTGACTTCTCCTCCTGTGTGGAGCAGTGGTGAAAGTGTCAGGAGCTGTCCAGGCCACAGCAGTTGTTAGTGGACTCCTCTCCTTCCCACAAAGGAGTTAGCAGCCACTTTAGCTCCAGTGTATCACTGTACAAAGAGCTGACACAGGCCTGCCTGGCAGGCATGCGGCAAACTGGGCTGCGGTGGTGGGGAAGGTGCAGCCTGTCCTCGCTGATTACCTCCTGCCTGCTGTGTCCAGATTGTGGGCCTAGAGGCCCTTGCCCTGCTTGTTAGCCTCACCCAGAAATGGGAAATGAGCTGTGGGGGCTGGTGCTAAGCTCTGCCATCATGGGGCAGTCGGAAGGGTAACACAGTGGTGATGTTTGAAGGACACTGTGTGGCACTAGGCCCTCACAGTGCATTCCCCCCCCCCCCCCAGCCTTTAGGAGCTAGCCAGGGTGGCTTTGCAGCTAAGCTAAAGGACGAGCCATAGCCTGAGTTCCCAGGGTCCCCCTTTAAGCTTTCACTGTTAGCAGTGGGAATGGCTCCTATTCCCACTAGGGGTGGTCATGGTGTACACAAGCCCCTCTCCCTCCCCTGTGGGACAGCAGTGGGTTTGGCTGTGTTCTTAGGACCCTTTGCACAATAGTACAAAACACCTTCACAGTTTTCATTTCCCACTTGCTGGTTTTGGGCAAACCAGAGGCTGCTTTTCTTGCCCCTGCCAGGTTCAAGTCTGAAGGGAGCGTAGACTAGGGGACAGTGCTGGCATAAATCCTGGACAAATCTAGTCCTCTTGCCAGGGGCAAGACAACTGATCTCCTAGAAACCCTCCTGGCTCCTCTCCAGCCCTGTACCTTGTTGGAGCTGGTAAAGCCATTGGTGTTCACATCCGGTGTGACTCCTGAAGCTGCCATATAGGTGCTGCCGATGGTTTTGATCTTGGTGATGACCCGGAACTTGGGGTTGTCCAGGAGCTGAGGCCCAGGTGAGAGAGAATTGTCAGCAGGGCCGAGGAAATGAATGAGTCAGCTCCTTCATCAATTTCCCGTGTACAACGACCCCGCAGAGCATCCGGGAGATGCTTTATTCTGCCCCTACCTACTGCACAGTTCTTGACTAACTTTCTGAGGCTCAGTTGTCACAACCTTACTGCATTTAACGCTGCCAGCTCTCCCAAGGTTACTGCATGTAGGGAAGAGCATCTTCCCCTGGTGTACAGGGGACTTGCTAAGTGTCTGCTGAGTCAGTTTGAAGGTGGGAGTCTGGGTACCTCTGGTTTGGTTGGCCAGTCCGAGTCCCAGACGCCCGCAAACCGAGCAGCTCTAAATGGCTGCACGGGAAAATGGAACCAGTGTAGAAGCATGCTGCCCTTTGACTTCTGCCCCAAAAGGGGATCTGGGGTGCATTAGCATTGGGACAGGGGGCGGGGGGACACTCACGGAGTCAAAGTCAGAGATGATCTCGTTGAGGAACCGCAGACACTCAATGCCACCGTTATTGATGCTCTCCTCAGTATAGAAATCGGCAAAGTTGGGCAGAGAGGCAAACATAACTCCAATCTCGTCATAGGACTGGCTGTACAGCTCCTAGAGAGAGGCAGGGCCCACATGTGCTGGAGAAGCAAGAGTGTGCCTCACACACAGTGTGTACGCCCGGGCTGAGACAGCTAAGGTTATCCTAGTTTTGAACACTTAGAGAATACCTCATCACAACTCAGAAGTGAAAAACAGTGCTCCAAGTCCTGGAACAGCCCAGCTCTGAGGAGCGTTCAGTGGAGCTGGTGACCCCGCGCTGCTTTCAGGAGGTAACGGGGACAGAAACGGGACACTGGCCAGGTCCTGTCCTGTGGTGAGGCTTAGGGCTGTCACTTGGTCATTGGAGTCTGCTGCTCTCCACAAGAAGCATGGGGATGTCCCTCTTTGCTGCTAATACTGCTGCCTAGGGTCGGGGCCCAGGGAAGGAAGGACACATGAAGGCCAGTGGCGGGGCTCCTCACCACTCACCTCATCTCTCTTCTTGGACCCAAGGAAATGGCGTGCGACATGCTCAGGCAACATGTTGGTGACCAGGGCCTCATTCCAGCGTCGCATCTCGTACACACGTTCTTTCTGGTCATGGACCTCGATCTTCCACAAGAACAGTGTCCGGGCCAGTTTTTCCACCTATAGGCATAGGCAGGGTGGGTGCACTAAAGCTCTGGCTGTTTAAGGAAAGGTCAGGAATGGGACTTAAGTGGAGGGGATCCACTTGGGAAAACTGAAAGGTGGGTACACAGCAAAAATAAAACTGGAGTATTTGCATCCCACAGCCTCTGGTTACAACTGAGATTGAACAGGAGTCCACATGTAGAAGGAGCCTCAGGGTCGCCTCATCTGCCCCGGCAGCATTTGGCAGAGAAGCGGCTCTGGAAGGCTGTACTTCTCCCAGCACACCACTGGGCGGCACCCAAGCTAACAAGGAGCCCTCGTATGGATGACTCCCTTTCTTTTTAACCTTGAGAACCGTCTCAGCTTCCTTTTCATTCTCTGGATTCAGTGTCTGTGTGTGTGTGCACGCCCCAGGGCCTCAACCCTGGCCTAAGGACTGAGTTGGTGCAGGATTTATGCCAGCACTGTCCCCCACTCTGTGCCTCAAACACAGGGATGAAATGAGGAAGGAAACGAGAAGGTGGAGAAGGCGCGGCTTGCCCCAGGCCCACAGTCACTGGGAGGTGTGAGCACTCACGTGTCGGGAGAAGTAGTAAAAGCTCAGCATCATGATGAATATCATCACTGTCATTGAGTACTTCGAAGGCACCAGGGGCAGCCTGCTGGCAGACAGGAAGGTAACTCAGAGCGCTCATGCTACCTTCTGAAGGGGGGTACACCTCAGAAAGTCTTAGGCCCCTTCATGTGAAGTTCCGATTCCTGGGGGTCAGTAGAGCTTTCTTAAGCACGTGGGCTGCTGTCTAACCTGCCAGCCTTGGCCTTTCCTGGCTACTAAGGTATTCACATCAGGGCAGACTCTCCGACAGCCACTTGGCGCCTGACTGATCCCAGAAATGGCTACTGGCATGTAGGATTAGAAAAGGAAAAACAAGCCTCGTGGTGTTAGGGCACAGTCTAGGCGTGGCTTTTTCTAACTTTACCCATATTTTTTTGTGGTACTATAGTTGATTGCTATTGCTGTGTAGTATTCTACTATATAAATATTGTGTAATTTATTTCCTGTTGATGTCATTTGGGTTGTTTGCATCTGGTGTCTGTGTATCTGCATTCTCCTGGACATACATATTGGCATAAATTTCTCTACAGAATGTATGTGCAGGAGTGAAATCGCTAGGCCGCAGGACTATTTTCAATTTTACTAAATAACCCCAAATTGTTTCCAAATTGGTCCTATTGATTTATAATGCCATCAGGCTTGCATCACTTACCATTGTACTTGATCCCAGATTTTTAAATTTTTGCCAGACTAGCATGTAATAATACTTTTGTTACATCTATAATTTGCATTTGATTATTTGAATGCCTATTAGTGACCGCTTACTACTTTTGCTAAGGGCCGGTTTGATTCCTCTACCCATCCTCCATTAAGTAATGCCTATTGCAGAAAAGATTTCCTTGACGTCCATTCAATCACTGAATCATGAAATGCTGCACTGTAGAGTTAGAAGGTCCCTAGAGAACAGAACCCCCTTCAGTGTTCTTCTCAGGATGCGATTGAGTCAGGAGCTGACCTGCCTTTGATCCAGCAGAGAACTGCCTGCCAGGGGCTCGAGCCAGATCCTCCCTATGCAATGTCTCCTTCCTGCTCTCTGTCTTAGTGGCCAGCTCAGCACAACTGTGACCTGCCTGGTCATCCCACTGCCTTTGGCATTCCCCCACCCACCCTGTCCAGACTTCACCCTCCCGCACCATGTGGCCCACTCCACCTGCAGATCTTGTGCCTCTGAGAGTGTGGTGCTGGGCTGGGCCTGCTAAGTGCCGTCTCAGGAGGAAGGGCTATAGATGCAGAATGGGGAGGTCATAGTGACCCTTACCTGTCTGTGCCATTGAGCCCAGGGGTGGAAAGCACCTGCATCTTCTCTGAGGCTACCATGGGAAAGCTGTGGAGAAGAGGTTAACACTCAGGCCACACCTGGGACAGAAGGCCAAGCCCAGTGACCTCAGGTATCCCATCTTCACTCACTGAGAAGAAAAGGACTCGCCACATCACACAGCCAACCAGCACTATGTCTAAAGAGGCACGAACGCTCATAGTCCACACGAGAGGGAAGTTTGAGTGGGAGGGAGGAGCAGCAATCCCCTGTCAGGTTTCCTCTTACTCGTGCTCCTGGAAACGCCTGTGGTCGTATTCATCAAAGACGGGGCGCCAGGTGTAGAGGTTGATGGTGGCCGCTGCTCCTGTGACCAGCAGCATGAGTGTGAGCTTCACCATGTGGCTGACTTGCACCAGCATGATGGTGGCGATGAGGGACAGCACAGCAATGTAGCTGTAATACTTGGGGTTCTCCAGGCAGCCGCCCTCCAGCTGCAGCTCTGCTGTCCCATTGTAGGGTGCTGCGTAGTACTGGAGACAGCTAAGCTAGAGATGGGACAGATGGTAGGGAAGATAATGGCAGATTTAGAGGGCTGTGCCACGGCAGGGGCCATTCTGCTGCCCCCCCCCGGCTGACCCCAAACTCAGACAGAATTTATCAGCAAATAATCAAGAGATAAGGAGCTCCTGCCCAGAACGTTACCATCGTCTCCTTTGTGTTCAGCAAAATTCACTATTTTCACAGAGACTCAGAGAAGACCTGCCTGGAGTCACATAATTAGCAAGTGATAAAGCGTGACCAGGAGTCAGGTCTCCAGCACGCTTGTTACGCTGAACTGCAGGAATGGCTATGGGACACCACCATCCACTCGCTTCCCTGTTGGCAACAGCCAGTCTTCCCCAGACTGGGAGGGAGCTGACCCTGTCTGAGAGTTTCACTGGACAGTGTGTCCATAAACCAAAATGAACCTTTGTAACTTTCAGCACATCTGGCTTTGGCAAGGTTTTGGTGTTAATTCTGTCCTGTGCAGCTTCCCACCTGTCACCCTGTGAAACAGCAGTCCCGTTAACACCATCTCCACGTACCAGTGCTGCACAAATCCCTGTGGTCTAAACAGACATGGAGAGCATCTGGCTGCCTATACACAGGAGCCCTAGTTTCTCCAGGACTGAGGAGAGCCCCAGTGCCCTAGCCTGCCCCCGCCACTCGGCCCTGTGGAGCTGTCCTTGATAATGCTGCTTTACTCCCTGGCCCCCATGGACATCGGCACTGGCGACACTAAGGCACGCTTGGATGTGCAGAGTGCTGATCGGTATTTTGCCCCTTATGTGGGTAAATACCGAGGATGTAAACCAAGGACTGAACTGAGCTCCTTTAGTTCACAACTGGCAGCTGTGGCCTAGGACAAGTGAGCGAGCCTTTCCGAGCCCTAGTTCCTTCACAGGAAAGTGCACAGGCTGGCTCTAAGGAGCTGAAGGATACAGTCTTGGGGTTTCCCTGGGCAACAGCAGGAAGACCTCCACCTGGCTGGGGTAATCTTTAGGAATGTAGGTGCCACCCTGTACCTGCTGGCAGAGGAATGGCTGCCAGTACAGCAGCCCTTTGCCAGGCGGCCTTCAGCAGGCCCAGGAGGAGCTCACCATGTCCACGACGTTTGCCATAACCAGAATGAAGATGGCCAACATGGCCCACGTGTTCCTGGCCCAGCGCGTCCGGTCAATCCAAGTTGAGAAGGCCACGAGCTTCTTAGGAAAGGCCTAAGAGGAATGAAGTCGCGAGGGCCATGAGCCTTTGGCAGCTTTTGCCCCGCACACTGGCTGATGACTGCTTACTCCCATACACTAGGCATGGGACCTAACAAATGCCTTGCTGAGGCTTGCTGGGACCCTGACAGGCTGCGCTGAGGACGGACAGCAGGAGTCCAGTGCTCTGTGTCATCCCTTAAGGTGTATACACGATCCATCCCATGGCCTCTGGGCCGCATCCATGGCACAGCACACACAGTATCCATCCTAGGAGGCTCAGGTGGCAACAGCCAGCAGTGCTTCCTCCCAGGTCAAGGCCAGGAAACCTTTGTAGGACTGTCTGCCTAGCCCCCTCCCCTGGTTCTCCTGGTCAGTACACCTTCATTCCCCAGTGACCTGAAAAGCTGCCTGTCGGATTATTTTTCTAAAATGCTGCTTTTTCTATCATTTCATCAGAAATGGACACATGAGCCCCAGTCCTCATGCTGGGCTGGCTTTAACATCCTTCACAAGTGGAGCCGACCCACCTCCTAGCAGGGCCTTCCCTGACTTCTACCTGAGCTTCCCCTGTGTGTGGCAGTGGGGGTTCCCAGCTGGGGCAGGGGTCGGATGGATGGATGGATGGATGGGACGGTGGGCAGATGGTTAAAATGGGACGACCGTACTGACAGGAGACCATCAGGACTTGCAGGAAGCACAACTCTATCACAAGCTTCAGAGCCCACCAGAAAAGAGCCTCTCACCCGGGGGAAGATGGCGGCCAGTGAGCAGATGGTCAGGATCAGCAGCAGGATCTCCCCAACCACAAAGGTCACGTAGTTTGTCATCAGCCTGTGGCACAGAGAAGATGATTGGAAAACCTCCCGGGGGAAGACAGATGCGGTGGGAAGGGTGGAGAGTAAGGGACATGCGTGCCACAGCCTGTGCCTGGGAAGTTCTATGTGACAATAGGGACCTGGACTATCCGCCAGCGTGGGGCCTGGGAACAGGCCACCTACCCAGCTGTAACTAGCTCACCAGGATGTTTCTCAGGTGGGGGAGGGTCCTGGATGCCCTGGACACAGCCCAGTAAACACAGGCAGGACTGTCTGGAGTGAGCTCTGCCATGTAGTGATGGTGAAGAAGCAAAGGCCAGCAGAGGGCTGAGTCACCTTTTCTCCAGGGCCTCGGCAGGTGCCTTCTGCCCGCCTTACCCCATCTGCGCTGAGAAGTCTGCCATCTAGATCCTCCACTCACACCCCTCCCTCTCGTTCTTCCACGGAGAGTGTTCTTGCCAAGTCTCAGAAACCTCCAAGGTGCTACACCCAGTGCCCTATTCAAGGTCACCTCGTCCCCACCTTGGTTTGTGGGCGTCTTCAGCGCCTGCTGCTGTGTGTGTGTGAGTGCTGCTCCGCCTGCCCTTGCCCTTGGCATTCGCGTTGGGGCTCATGCTCTCAGTGCACCCACAGATGAGTGACCCAGCGCCAAGCTCTCCCAAGTCCACAGTACTGCCCAGCTTCTCAAATCGAACATGGCCCAAGCCCAGCTGCAGTGCCCAACTTCCTACATTCCCTGTCTTGGTTAATGGCAACTCGTGCCAGTGGCTCAGGTCAGAGACCTTGAAGACATCCCTGACTCCAGTGTTTCATACCCACTACCAGTTTACCAGCAGATCTTGTCAGTTCGGTCTCCCAAATACCCTCAGAATCTATCCAGCCATCAGCAAAATTCAGAACCCACCGTGACTCAGCCCTGCCTTCTCTGACTTCCGCCAGGCCCAAGTCACCATGTGGCTGGACTGGGCACCACCATCACCCACCCCTGCTCTCATGTCCATCTTTGTTTTCAACACAGCAGGGGGATCCTTCCAGATTTTCACAGCAGGTGACTTCCTATTCAAGGGCTAGAGTCCACACTCTGCCTCCGAGACCCCAGGTCTCCAGCCCAACCCCCGCCGCTCTCCCAGCAGTGCCCCATCCCGAGGCGGCCGAACCCTCCCAGACGTCCAGAGGACAGGCCCAGGGCTGCCTCGGCACTCCTGCTAGGACAGGCGACTCCCAGACGCAGCGTTTGACCTCTTCAGGGATTTACCGAGTTACCACCTCTGACCATCACTCCCGCCTCCCTTGCCTTCCTTTCTCTGCATGCGCACTTAAGACAGAGGACTCTCCTCCTCTGCGCACAGGCCCTTTACCTTCTGCTCACTGCTGTATCCCAGACCTTAATCTCCAGGCAGAGTAAGACAATAAGCATTTGTAAAGTAAATGACTGATCTCGCAACAATTTGCAGGGTTCCCCAGGGCAGGCATCATCTCCATGGTACAGCTGAGCAAATTCGGGCTCTGGGAACCTTTGGTGACCTGCAGTGCTACATCCACAAGCTGGGTGATGTGGCTGAGTCCCCAGCTCTACATTTCCTACAAGGGATGCAGACACCCTGCTCCCTCAGAGGGATCTCGTAAGGAGGGGCTGCTAGGCAGCTGCAGGAGGGTGGCGGGCATCCGTCAGGGGTCAGCAGCCAGGCGAGGACTCCAGGACACCCGAGAGGATTTCCTGCTAAGCACACCGGCCTGTACAGCCTGGAGTCCTTGCAGCCCGCCAAGCCGAGTCCTGTCCCCGACAGTCTGGCCCCTCGCTATCTCAGATCCCGTCTGGTGCAGCTCCAGAACCAGGGACCAAGGACAGAGAAAGGGGCGGGGAGAGAGCAGAGCACCTGGGCCCCAGTCTCAGGCTGGCGCGGTCCTCACCAGGGGTCGATTAGGATCTCCACCAGGGCGGTGCAGAGGAGGACCACGCAGGAGCAGCTGAAGGCAGCCCCGCTCTGCTTTTCCTTCTCCACCGAGTAGCGGGTCTCCATCTCCGGGTCCATGAAGCGCATGGAGAGGAGGAACGTGTTTCTCTTCTTTACCCTGCAGCGGACCAAGCCCCGTGAGCCGGGAATCCTCACGGCCGCAGCCGGCGGGGGGTGGGGGGCGGGGGGCGGGGGGCCCGCTGCCCTGCGGACCGCAGCACCTACACCTGGGCGGACTCCCGCTCCAGCAGGGCCTCGTTGAGCAGCTGGTTGAGCTCATGCTCATCCTCGGAGGCGTCCACCACGCGGTCAGCCAGGTCCTGGAGGCGCAGTCTGCGGCGGGGGTTGGGGAACGAGGGGTTGTCGGCCTGTAGCGGGAGGCGTGGGGAGGTCAGGATGCCGGCCGGTCCCTGCGCTCACCCACTGCTGGGAGGCCTTCCCTGCGTTCCGGTTGCCCCTGGCTCCTGAGCAGCTCCAGACGTGCAGTCTTGGCTCATCCACTGCCCAGCAGGGGTCAGTGAAGCTCTATGTGACGTCTGTGGGTGTCCAGTGACTCCCAGCCCCAAGGCTTGAGCCATCAAAGGAGCTCAGACCTAGCTCATTTTAAAGACAGATCTGAATGGGCAGAGATGGGAGAAACAAGCACATCCTGTGGCTAGTGCGCAGTGAGGGCGAGGGCTGGCAGAGCTGGCGTCCACTGCCGTTTTATTCCCAGACCCGAAGCCCTGGCTACACAACGTGATTACCCAGCTGTGGGTCCAGGTAGTCTGAGCACAGCTGGGGTCAGAGCCACGGCTCCTCGGGCTGACACTAGCTATGGTCCCGGCTGAGTCAGACCCAGAGCCCCGTGTGCGCTGGCCTGGCCAGCCTGCTCCAGCACGACAGGCATGTTCCATGGAGCACATCAGAGCAGAGTGACACTGGCCAGTGCTATGACACGAGAAGTACAGGCTGCTGCAGCCCTCTGTGTGTCAGCAGTTACACCACATCTGAGTCCACTCAGGAATGTTGCAATACAAGGAAGTCACCAAATGCCAGGTGCTCAAGAAAAAGCCAGTTTGTGTTTAGCCTGGCTGCCTTCTGCACGAGCTGACCCAACAGCCTCAGGGACAACTCTTTCGGTCAGCTTCTGGCCAGCTCAGTGAGGCAGAGACTCCATCTCTGCGTCCCCCTTCGTCACGGCTGCACAGGTGTCCATTCCAAATGGGCAGTCCCGGATCCTTCTCCAGGACACACACCACTCCTGAGATGGATGCTGACCCTCAGCTGTGTGGGCTCCGGAAGTGCCCTTTGTGTACAGGCCTCGTAGGGTCTAACCTAGCCGGAGGTAGGAGGCCAGTTCCCAAGTCTCAGATCCTGCATAACCTTCCACAGCTGTCCCTGCTGGGAGACCTGCAGGTTTCTGGGCCACCTAAGCTACACACAAGTGCCAGCCCCACATACTAAGGAGTGACGGTCACACTGGAAACAGAAGCAGCATCAGGCTGGTGGCCCAGACGCCCACCTCTCTCGCTGCCCACCAGAACCTCCCTGAGCCCTCCTTGCTCAGCAGCCCACCAACCTGGGCCTCTTGCTCTTCAGGTTCTTCCGACATGGAGCTGCTGGTGTGGGCACTGCCGTTAGGCTCCTTGGTCTCAATCAGGACAGGGGAGCTGGGCTTCGAGGACACTGGGGCTCCATTTGGCAGGGCCTGTGGTGGAAGGGGGTGGTCATCAGGGACCGCAGACAGGCAGTGCCTGTTACCCATCCCAGCCTGTGGGTGGGCACTACTGTTCCGGAACCTTCCACCTACCTTGTAGAGACTTCCCTGACCTAGAAACTTCACTATTCGGTTTCTTCTCTTCAACGTTAATTTTAAAATGCTATCCTTTTCTAGTATCCATTTCTACTATTAAAAGTTTTTTGGCAGAGAAAGATCCAGTTGCTTCGGTCTCCATTTCTAAAATAGTAACTCATGACAGTGACTGTGAGGCGACTGGCGGAGTGTCCGTCACATGCACTGAGTCATGCACTGTGAGCCCCACAGTCAGACATTGGTCCTGTTCCCTGCAGGAGGCAGCTCACCCCATCAGTGCTGCCTGCTTGTTGGGGACAGACACAATGGACCTGGCATTCTGCACAGGGAAGCAGAAGAGAGGACACAGGGATTGTCGGGAGATCAGGTCATGAAGAGGGTAGTGCAGGGGACTGAAGATGACACTTCAGTAGAGACAAATTAAAATTTAATTGTTCAAAGGAACAAATTAAAAGAATTCTGATTAAGACAGAATTCCAGAAAAAAGAACTGTGCAAAGGCCTTGGAGTGAGCCCTGCCTGGGGACAGGGTACAAGCCCCACGGCCAGTGCTGCAGGGAGAGCCGTGGAGGCCAAGGGCAGGAGCACGGTGGCCCCGCTGTTTCCGTCCTGTCCCTCCTTCCCCTCCCCACGGCCACCCACTCTGCACTCTCTCCCGCATCGTCAGCCCCTCCAGCCACCGACACACGACACACTGCCAGGGCCTTGCCTTCAGGGCGTCTTCTCTGGGGATTCTGCACCTGCCAGTTCTGACTTGGCAGGAGCCACACTCGCTGTGTCCCCCACAACTGCTTGCCCTCTAAAGGGGTGCTGCTCCCTGGAGCTCACAACCCTCTGCACCTGTCACCCTCAGCTCGTGGCCAGCCATCGCCGGCCCCGCTGGCCCTCTGCAGTGGCTCCTGAAATCGCTCCCTTTCCGCACTCCTGCAGGAGCGGTGTGGGACTCACCAAGCCACTGAGGCCGTTCTGGGTGGCTGTCTTCTTCACTTCTGGCTTGGAGGCGATGACCAGGTAGGTCTCGATACCTTTCTCATCCAAGTAATCGCAGCGGCTGCCCCCATCGCCTGGCTCCACGTCGAACTCACCCTTCAGACAGTCCAAGGTGCTCTGGGAGATGTGCACGCGCCTGGACCACAGCGAGAGGCCTGAGCGCCCAGCCTGGCACAGTCCTGCTCTAACAAGCGTGTGTGGGCAGCATGGCGCCCGCTCCCCCAGGCCACCACTGGCCCTGGGAACGCGGTCCAGCTCATGGGTTGTTGAGATGGGGGGTGTAGAAGTTGGCTCTGAACTCCAAGCCACAGGGTCCAGTTACTCCCCACCCTGCTCAAGTCTCAGCTGCACTTCGTGGCCCCAGGACACAGCTAGAACTGCCTCTTGGGGGGCTCCCTGCCCAGGCAAAGGCCAGCATCTCTCTTGCCCTGTCCACCTGAGCAAAGGGCCAGCTGATAGCTGCCCCTGCAAAAGAGTAATCACACCTTTGGGGGACTCAGGGACAGCTGCTATGGAGCCCCAGGAGGGCGGCTGAGGGAAACGGGCTCTCACGGGCAGAAGGGGTCCTCAAAGCCCTGAGGGAGAGTGGGACAGTCTCCTCGGTCCTCACACCACCACCTGCGGGAGCACTCACCCTGGGATGCCACCGGCCTCCATCTTGTTGGCCACAGTGACATCGGTGGACCACACATCGTACTGCCAGCGCTTTTGGCCCAGGACACCACCCAGCACAGTGCCCGTGTGCACGCCCACACGCATATCCACCCCTGTCTTGGTCTTCTCGCGCACATACCTGCCGGGCACACACAGAGAGGGGGCTAAGGAACAACCCTCGGTGAAGTGGCCAGCTATCTTTCCCTCCTTCCGGGGTAGACAGACAGTGCTTGAAGCTTCTGAGCCAGAGGAACAGGCCCAGGGGACCCCGGGCAGTGATTCTCCCCCAGAGGAGCCTCCAGTTTCTCTTTCACCATTCAGTAAACATTTCACTGAGCACCTACTATGTGTCCACTGTGTTCTGGGTCCTACAGACAGGGGCAAAGCTGTGAGTGACAGCTCCTACGTGAGAACTCCCAGGAGAGAGAAGCACACAATTCAGAACGCGGCCTGCTGGGAGGGGGTGGAAGCTGGCGTTGCTGACGCTCCAAGGAAGGCGAAGAGCGCAGAGCGGCCCCAGGGTGAAGGCTACCAGACAGCTGGCTCCGCCCGGGGAGAAGGCTTCGGGGAGCTTCCCTGCCACCTCAGGCTTACCATCTCCCCACCACCAGACCCCTAAGTCCACCAGGAGCTGCCCTTTCAGGGGTCTCCAGGCCCATGGAGCAGGGGCTCTCTACAGCAGTCACTTCGAAGGAAGATGAAGAGGGTGCAGTGCGAAGAGGGAAGAGTGAGAGATGACACCACACTTGACTTCTGGCCGAGGAAACTGGCCAGAGGCACAAGGCCTGCCCTGAGGCTCTGAGGAGGGAAGCTGTGTCCCGACTTCCCAGGGTGGCGCGGACGCCCCCACTCACGAGATGGCCTCCACCATGGCAAGCCCCATGAGGATGGAGCACACGGCGTGGTCCTCGCGGTAGTCGGGCAGGCCGCAGATGCAGTAGTAGCAGTCCCCCAGGATCTTGATCCGCAGCTGGTGGTATTTCTGAAAGGGCAGGACACAGCCTGGGCTCCAGTCCTAGCGTGGGACTGAGGGGCAGAGGAAGGCAGGTGGGACAACTACAAAGCCAGGCGTGCCCAGGGTGGCAGCTGTGGGTACTTACAGCAGCCAGCTTGTCGAAGCGGGCGAAGAGCTCGTTGAGTAGCTTCACGAGCTCCTGAGCACTGCAGGCAGATGACAGCTGGGTGAAGCCCACGATGTCCGCGAAGAGGATGCTGCGTGATGCGGGGACCGCAGGCAGTGAGGCCCAAGACGGCTCCCGCACCCACTCAAGGCAGCCGGCCTCAGAGGAAGCGGGTGTCA
Organism: Petromus typicus; assembly: GCA_004026965.1. NCBI lineage: Eukaryota > Metazoa > Chordata > Mammalia > Rodentia > Petromuridae > Petromus > Petromus typicus. Next base: position 123,430 of record PVIR01000525.1, read on the forward strand.
CTCTACCCCAGTGAGTAGGACCCCGACACTTCCAGGCAACTCGGCTTACCTCTGCTGATGCCCCACCTGCAGGCCTGGGGCCCCCGTGCCCTCCCTGGCCCCTGGTCCATGCACATTCTTTCCAGGGGCACAGCTGAATGCTAGCCCCACGGCTGGCTCCGAAGGGCTGAAGAACCTCCCAGGAGCCCCTTCCCCACCCTGGGTAATGCCCATAGTAAGCTTATTAGGCAGCCTGAGGCCCACACCCTGGGGTGGCCTTGTCACCGGTTCCCCAGAAAACTCAGCCCTGCGGTGTCCACGCCCCACGGAGGCCCTGGCCAGCACCTGACGTTCTCGTGTCGGTACATGTACATGGTGTTGAACTGCTGTTGGTCCTTCTGGCTCTCGTCTTTCTTCATGTCCTTTAACATCTCGTCAGCCACGTGCTTGGGCAGGATGGACAGCATGAGGTTCTCCTGTGGGGGAAACAGCGCTGCAGGGAAAGCAGGGCCTGGCCTGTACCTCTGCGGGGCCAAGTTCAGGTCCTGCCCAGGGAGCGACGTCAGCAGGACCCGCTCGGACCCCAGTGGGGATGGCCAGGACCCAGACCAGGCGGCTTCTCCCCACCCAGACTCGCTCAGCCCTGTGGCGGTGCCTGAGGCTGCTGACAGGAATCAGAAATCCCGGAGAAGGCCCAGCTCAGCGTCCTCCTCTTTCCACAAGAAGTGCGACCATTCCCGTGGCAGCCCCTGCCCTGAGAGCCCACTCCTGGCCTCCTTTCCTGTCGTCCGCTGGGTCTCCACAGAGCTATCATCACAAAAATCAGACTTGAACCATGGATACCTGCAGGGCCAAAGACAAACCCCAGGGAGTTCTGTCTAAGCGCTCAGGCCTCACAGGAACACGGGTCACACGGACGCAGGCCCCGCCCAGCACGGGCCCAAGCTGCGGTGACCACAGGCAGGACCAGGAGGGAGGCACAAGGCTGAGGCATTCCTGCATGATCCACGTGCTCAAAGACACCCATAGAAATGAGCCCTGCGAGCACACTGGCAACAGAGAAGCGCACTCAGAGCTCACTGCGGCTCCAGGGTCCACAAGCGACAGCCTGTGGGCCCGACCTGATGCTGGCTGTTTTCGTAAAGCCACACTCAGTTGTTTACAGATTGTCTGGCTGTTTTGTGCTCTAGGAACAGAGAGGAGCAGTTGTGATGGAGATGGTATGGCCCACAGGGTCAAAAATATTTACTACCTGGCTCTTTCCAGAAAAGCTACAGCTCGGACATCTCTAAATGGTGCCTGACACGGAGCATCCAGGAGGAGAAGCAGGCTCTGTGTGTGGTCACCCTGTGGGACATTCAGGGGAGGTTCGGGCTGAGCTGGCTCCACCAGGCAGGTGTGCAACATGGGAGGCCACGAGACCAAGAAGTGACAGCACAGGGCTGGAGGGAATGAGATGCCAAAACAATTCCCATGCCCTGCCCGGCTGCACTTGAGCAGGGAAGCAGCAGCAGAGTCTCCCGGGGCCCCGTAGCCCAGAGGACCTGTTGGCCAGGGTTGGGGTCACGGGGCAGGGGATGCACTCTCCTGAGGCCCAGCAGTGCAGGAAGCTCCTGGCCTGTGGAAAGAGGAAGCGAAGAGGTTTTCAAGAAAAGCTGGAGCCAGAGGCCTGCCAGCCACCAGGGTGGCACAGGATTCCTGAGGGCAGGAGGGGCTGTGAGTCTGGCCCAGGGTTGGTCTTCGGGTTTTCAGAGGTTGTGCACACAGACCCTGGCCTTGCTGCACTCCCTGTGTGGCATCTGGCACGTTGCTAAAGTCCCCTGTGCCTCACTTCCTAGGCAGCAAGCCGGAGCTAAGTAATTCTATACTACAAGGCAGTTAGAACAGCAGGCATACAGCAAGTGCGCAGTAAGAACACAGGTGTTATGTCACTTGAGCCAAAACGTGACAGAGGACATGGTCAAGCAAGCCTACAATCCCAGCACTTTAGGAGGCTGAGGCAGGAGGAATGCTAGTTCAAGCCCAGCTTGGGCAACTCAGGGACCTAGCCTTAAAATAAAAAATAAAGGGCTTTGATGCAGCTCAGTGTGAAGCCCACGGTTCAATTCTCAGTACTGAAAAAACAAAATCCTAAGGACTTTGAGACAGCAGTTGTGCCTGGGAAAGAAGGCCTGACCTTCCTCCAGGCTTGTGCCTGGCTACAGGCTTGCAGGTTACAAGTTCTGGCAGCTGTGCCAGGTCAGAACATACCCTCTGATTCCGCCAGGCCTCCCCGGCTGTCTAGTGCCAGGAGGATGAGGGGGGGCATGCAGGAGCACCCTGCCTTCCATTCACCTCTTAGCCCCTGCTCCCTGCTCCCTCCACGTGCCCAGAGGGAACTGCCCAGCGCAGAAGGTCCGAGGACCGTGGGCAGCTGCCCCTGTGTGCGCATGGGGAGGGGCACGCGTTAAGGTCCGGGAACTTCGCAGTGCGTGCCAGGCTCCCTCCCAGCCTGGGCACTGTAGTCTCAGCAGCCGGGCCCTGTGGCCAGGCCTCCAGGAAAGGCTCCCCCGAGGGCCGCACAGGACTCAGCGGTCCTGCTCCCCTCCACCCATCTCGGCCCGCGTAGCCAGGGCGGCTGCACGCGTGAGCACAGGTTCCTGGAGCATCTGCGTGGCACCGGGCCATTAGCGCCCCTGTACATTTTATATTTCCATAACAATTTGAGAGAGCTATGTATGCCTCGTGAAGGCAGAAAGTCAATAAGTAAAACCTTTAAAATAACAAGAAAGAAGCTGTGGCTTTGATTTATAGCTACCCATGTACTCATGTGGTTTCCGTAGACCTCAGTCAGCCTCTCACGGTTAAGGAGCACAGCCCACCTTGACTCACTTGATAATAAGTTGGCTTTCTATGACAAAGCTGACAGGACGCAGGGAAGTGCCTATGGCTGTAGGCAGGACAAATCAGAGTCCAAGGAAGGGGCAAGTGGGCAAGAAGCCACTGGGATTTTTTGTGGGTTTTGTGGTTATGAGGGGCTGGGTCCTGAACTCAGGACCTCACAAGTGAGGCAAGTGTTCCAGCCCCACCACTGTGATCCTGAGAGTCTCTCAGAGGCCTCCCTGGTCCTACGCTCAGCCTCCACTTTTCAGTCCACCTTCCAAATGGCACCTGGCCTTAGCACGGCCACGGTGGCCCTCCTGGTACAGTCCTCCAGGCCCCCTCAGCTTGCTCCCAGCGGCACCCCCTGCCTCTCAGACCTACATTCCACTGCATCCCTTGGTGGCCTCCCACATGAGACTTGGTTTTTTCCTGACCCTTGACACCAGTCCCTCTGCTTCTGGTGTCGGCCTCTCCCTACCCACACCTAACTCTCACCTCACAGACCAACCACTTTCCAGAAAGTTCTTTCCTCCTCATTTGCACCCACACGGTTGGCGTCTCTCCATTGTTGTTGACCTTGTTTGCTCTTGCATCCGAGAGACTCTAAACCCCTTCCTGAATCCTGGCCCCTCCTAAGGACGTGTGACGTTAACTAGATCTTCTAGAAAAACACTGAGGCGCACACAGAAGAGCCCCGATGGCCGTTCTCAGACCCGTGTTCAAGACCTTGCATTCCTGGGACAAGGAGGAGGCTGGAATCCAGGTGCACTTGCTCGTGGGTCCCACAGGGGGCCACAGGTCACCCAGGGCCCTCTAGGGTCAGGCACTCTAGGGTCGCTCAGGGACCAGAGCTGATGGGTGTGGCACAGCTGCTCCAGAACAGAGGCAGAGCTTACTTTTCCAAAAATAAGAGCTATACGCCACTATATGTTCCAGGAATCATAAGAATGTTCCAAGTCTTTGACCCACTCATGGCTCTTCTGGGAATTTACCCAAAGGAAATAATCCAAAAGAAATAAAGAGACACATGTACCAAAAGATCTGACCACACTTGTGGGAAAGATGAAGCAGCCCTAACACACAGCAAGTGGCCAATCAAATGGTGACATGGCTCTGAGTGGAAGATTATGCAGCCTTCAAAACAACTGTGATACTGAAACTGTTACAAGAAAATATAGAGAGAATGCTGGAAGCCACAGGCACAGGCAAAGACTTCTTGACTAGACACCAATAGGACAAGAAAAACAGAGAGAATCAGCAGACAGGAAGGACTGCACCGGAAGTTTCTGTACAGCAAGCCATCAGCCGATGGAGTTAGGGAAAGCCTCCAGTCAGGAGGAAATCTTTGCTAGTTACTCTTCTGACAGAAGGTTAATGTGAGGAAGATAGAAGAACTTAAAAACCTATTATCAAAAGATCATTCCAATCAACTGGATACTTCAAAAAAAAAGAAGTACAAATAGCCAATAAATATAGAAAAAACACTGAAAATGTATAGTCTCTAGGGAAATGCTGATCAAAACTACACTGAAAGTCGCTCTCACCCAGTCAGAACGGCGAACACCGAGAACACAAACCTGGCAAGGACAGGGCAGGAAGGTCAGTCCGTACAGCCCTGTGCAAGTCAGCACGCAGCCTCCTCCGAAACCTAAAACGAGCTCCTGCGGAACCCGCGATACTTCTCCTTGGCGAATGCCCAAGCAGCGGAGCTGCTCAGCTGCCCCCCAGGCCACAGGCAGCACCCCGCAGCCATTCCCAAGACCGCGCTCACGGCAGCACGACTCCAACTGCCAAGACGTGGGATGTGCACAGGCACCCGGCTGGGTGGGCGAAGAGAAAGCGGCGGGAGGCACCGTGGAGTAGTGCTCAGCCATGGGCAAGAACGAAAGCAGACCACTCGCAGGAGGACGGGACTGGAGAGCACAGGGTCTAAGTTCGATCCCCAGGGCAGGAAGAAAAAGGAAAAAAGAACGAAAGAGAAGCGGCCCGGGAGGTGACCGTGCTCAGCAAAACAAGCCAGACTCAGAAACACAAGTGTCGCTTGTCTCTGATACGTGGAATCTTTAGATACCATAAAAGTAGCCAAAAACTATGATAAGCGGAAGCAGACAAAGGGGGAGGGTCTAACGGAGGGTAACGGGGTACAGAAAAAGAGTTATGAATTTTATCATTAAGAGATCACGATGCTGATAAGAATTTACTGAGGTAAAATGTACCTCTACTACACTCTGTTGAATGAAAAGCAGTGTGCACAGTATTTCCAATTCGTCATTTTCAAAACTGCACTAATATAGAGACACATCAAAAGACTGGCCAGAACGGTATTTGCTGAACTGCTGTCATCTCTATCAGGGAGGGAGAAAACTGAGCATATTTCCCCTTGTGCTATTATAAAATGTAAGTGAAGAAAATTAAGAATTGTAAGTATGTGAGGTGGTAGATGTGTTAATTAGCTCAACTGTACAATCATTTCAGTGTACATGTACCTCAAAACGTGATATAAGGCTTAAATGTATAACTGCATTTGTCAATTGTGCTCAATAAAAACAAAAGTGAAGATGATTAAATAAATTTTGAAAAATTTAAAAATCAATCAAGATGGCCTCTGACACCAAAATGGCACCAAAAGCAAAAAAGAAGTTCTGCCCTCCCGAAGCCAAAGCCAAAAGGTTTGGAAGTCAAGAAAGTGATGCCCAGCTGTCCACGGCCATGGAGACAAGATCGCTGGCCCATCGCTCACCGCCCCATAGCCTAGGACCCTGGGTCTGGAGGGAGCGTGGACACCTCTGGAAGAGGCCCAGTCAACACACTGACCACGAAGTCATGGGAAGTCCTCAGCCATGGAGCTGGCCATGAGGAAGACAGAGGCAATGCCACACTTGTGCTTGTTGCACTGCACGTCAAGGCCACCAAGCGCCAGATCAAACAGCTGTGAACCAGCTCTGTGATGCTGATGTAGTCGGGAGGAGAACAGGGGCCACCCTGCACGTCTGGCTCCTGCTGACGGCACTCGGCGCCGCAGCAAATTGCGATCCTCTGAATGAGTCCAGCTGGCTAATTCTAAATACATTTTTCACCGTAAGAAAAACTGATCATTATGAAAACTGTTGTAACAAGAGAGTGAAGTGACGGCAGCACAGGACACAAAATTGTGCTCTGGGAAGACAATGTGCATATCAATAAAGGCAGAACACAGACAAAGGGGGAAGGATCACTTGACTGGGGGCTTGGAATTAAGAGAAAACTGTGAAGGTTTTCAAAGTTGCTACATGGTGGTGGCAGCTGGTCTTTTAAAATACTTTTTAAACAGAGCACTTCCTGATGCTCCCTCTGGGATCCTAACCCTGACCCTCACTTCTCTCCAACCGTCCTAGTTTTCTTAGGAAAGCTTCGCTCCTCTGCTGTGCAGTGCATGCTCCCTCAGACCTCTCTCTTTGTTCAAAGTGGAAGATCGCCCAGCGGGAAAACTGCAGAAGACAGAGAGGAGATATGTAATATGCATTTTACTCTGCAGTGATCTGGTGAACTGTCCAGAGTGACATTCCAAAGGGCAAATGGAATAATGTCCTCAAAACCAACTGCAGAACAGAATGGGTGGGGGGGATCACTACTGGAGGGAGAGTCTACATTCCCGAGATGGTGTTAGATGAAAATGAACTTGCAGGATAAAGTGGTAAACTAAACACGTCCTTTGGCCCTGGTGGTGTGGACAGAAAATAAGGGCTCTGGGCCTGTTCTCCTCCCAGACCCTCCACCAGGCCTCCTACTCCAGAAGGAAGACAACCACATCCATAAGGAAGCACAGAGCCAGGGCGTCTGAGGGGCGAAGTGGAACCTGGGGGTCAGGCTCTCACAGCTGCCCTCGGCCATGTGGGAGGGAGGGGACGTGTTGGCAGGGCCCAGGAGAGAAGTCTGAGAGGGAAGGCTGCTGGGAAATGCTGCAGCTTTCAGACAGGGAAGATGCTCTCGGAGTCACACAGTCCCGAGGGCCACTCTGAGAGCTGGGAACCCTCACTCCCTGACAGCAGTGGAGAAGGCTGCAGAGGGAGCTCAAGCCCAGAAGGCCGGCACCGGAGGTGGAGCAGCCAAAGCCGAACCAGGCCTGGGGCTGACACAGGAAAGCGACAGGTCCCCAGCCTCATTTTCTCTCTAGCCCTGCAACACTACGACAGTTATCCTAAAAATAATATGGCAACAAAGGCAAGGCCCTGACCATTTGCGGAAGAAAGAACCAAAAGCTGCGGAAAGAAGTCCTTCAGGTCACAGGATGCTTTGTGGATAGAGCAGACATTGCTCAGAGCGGGATGCACACTAGTTTCTCCTGGGCAGCAGGTGGGCAGCTCAGGATGGGCTGGAGGGTTGGTGGGGGCACCTGGTCCCCAGGGGCAGAGGCCTGAGTCAGGACGCTTGACCTCCTGATCTCCTGGGCAGGTCTCTTCACCTGCAGCAGAGACCCGCGGAGCTGCTCAGCTGCCCCCACAGGCCTCCGCAGCACTGACTCGGCCAGGCTTCGCACTTGGCGAGCGTGGGGCTGAGCTGGAGGAAGGAGGCCAGCGTCGGTCCCAGGGGTTCCGAGTTGTTACGGCTGACGCTCTGATGAGGTGTTCACGAGTTAATTACAGCAGGGCGGCCAGGAGGGATTTGGATAAATGAACTTGCCTGGTGAGAAGCTAAGTGTCCACAACACCCTGTGAGACAAGGAGACGACAGAAGAGGCGGCCAGCAGTGTACGTGTACGTGTGTGTGTGTGTGTGTGTGTGTGTGTGTGTGTGTGAGCGCGCACGCACGCACGTCTAAGGTATCTGCAAGGTTGCGTGTGGCTTGTGTACAGCCACGTGTCACACCGCAGGCTGCAAGCAAATCCACAGTTCAACAAGCTGATCTCTCCTGATTCTGTCCTTAAGTTATCCGAGCTCTTGGGAGTTTCCAGGCATCTGGAAGCCAAAAGGTCACTGGATCCCACAGGTGCCTGCCTGCCCTGGTGTGGCTGTCTCAGTAGGGGCAGGACGGCCAGGGCTGCAGCCTGGGGGAAGCTCACCACCGTGGATAGGACCACTGTGTGGAACCTGGAAACTCCCATGCCACGGCCGCTCTGGGTCCACGTGCGCTGCCCCGTCCCGAGTACGGGTCACCAAAATTAAAGCACAGTACTTGGTCTTCTGTGCAGAGAAGGTCAAAGGCAGCAGGCCAGAATCCAAAGAGCTCCGGTGGCTGGAAGGACCTGATCACACATGCGGACAGCTCGTCTCCCAGGGCTGAGCCTGTTGGCCACTGGCCCAGAGTCCTGAGCAGACCCTAGAGACCAGGACCTCTCTGTGGGCCAAGGTAGCTGCAGCCTTAGGAGAGAGCCCTTGGGGTCCAAGACAGTCACGTGGATGGCCCTTGGAGCCCTCCCCAAGCCTATGTGGCACCAAGCAGGCACTCCTTGGGGGTTCAGTGAGTTAACGAGCCGTCAGCTAAGAACATGGCCCATGGGGCCAGCTGTCACCTGAAGAGCACCTCCAGGACCTTCCCTGGTCACAGAACAGTGCTGTGTCTGTACAGTCCAATGTGGAGTCCCTGGCCGCATGCAGCTACCTCTCAAGCAGACAAATGTGGCAGGCTTTGAACTTTAATTTACATTTAATGGTGAGGATTAGCTCAGTGGTAGAGGCTCACCCAGTGTGCTCAAGGCCACATGCGTAATCCCAGCACTGGAAACAAAGAAATTAAATAGCTGCATACAGCCACAGACAGTGCGCGTGTGACAGCATCACACCCCTCACCAGGTGGCTGCTGGCCACGTCTAAGTCTCCACCGCTGTAAATGGCAACTCTGCCCTAGTTACTTCCAGGCTGAAATCCCCAATGGACCACTGACCCTCGCCCTCTGTCTCCCATTCCACCCAGCGGCAGATCCAGCCACTCTGCCCTCAGAGCACACCCAGAACCTCGTCCCCTCCACCACGTCCTCTCCCTGGGCTCAGCCACTGTCTCTGCCTCTCGGAACACTGCTACTAATCAGTCTGCTCTCCCAGCAGTTGCGGGGTCCACTGACACCTGAGACCCTCCGTGGCCTCCCCAGCCCCGCAGGACCTCTCTGCTGCCCCTCACACCTGCGCCCCCTGCACTGAGCTCGAGGCTCGGCCGCAGCACGGGCTCAACACTGCGCGGCTCCCGCCTTCACTACCTCCCTCAGTCTCACTTCGGCTCGTCTTCCTGTCACGACTCCCCTCGAAGCTCCCTCGGGCTCTGCTCTGCAGCACATGCGCACGTGCTTCATGTCTGCCACCCAGGAGGACCTAGGAGGGTCCACTCTGCTCACAGCTGTGTCCCCGGGGCCCAGAAGGACCCCAAAATACCTGAGGTGTGAGTGCACCCCGAAGACCTCATAAGCACCTCCTTCCATGCCCACGTGACACCGGGGTACAAAGGGCACGAGGAGCTGGTGCAGGTCCTGCGCCAACGGTCCCAGCCAGGAGGCGAACGCCTGGTGCTGAGCCTCTTGTTGCTGGGTCCTGCCCTCTCCAAGGCAGTTAAAGACTCAGGTGATTCTATGGAATGTACAAATGTTTAAAGATTACATAGTTTTAAAACTCTGAGCAGGTCAAACAAAACAGATGCCACAGGTCCAGGGCCTACCTGACAGATTCTCCTGACAAGCAACTTTCCCCACAGAGCCCTCCCAGGAGGGATGTCAGCTAATCAAGGAGTTCTTTCATTCTTAAATGAGACAGGCCCATTGAGGGGCCTGACAGTAAATAGGTGTTCAGCAAAACTGATTACTAAATGCAAGTCTGTTTTTTGGGGACAGGGTATCGCTTTGTAGTTCAGGCTGGCCCTGAACTCACTATGTAGCCTAGGCTGGCCTTGAACTCACAGCAATCCTCCTGTCTCTGCCTCCTGAGTGCTGGGATTACAGGTGTGAACTACCACGCCCAGCACTGGGGTATGTGGTACTGAGAATCGAGACTGAACTCAGGACCTTGAGCTTGCCAGGCAGATGCGGAACAACTGAATTAAATCCCCACCCGCAAGTTCATCCTGAAAACCAGGTGAGGGAGAGGAGAGCACGCAGTGACTAACTGGGTCACGGCAAGGGCTGGCACTGCCGCAGCCACAGATCCAGCTCAGAGGCACAGCCGCACTGGGGTCATCTGTACTGCCCTCGGCACCACTGCCCAGGGCCTTCCCACGCTGCCAGGAGCCACTGTGGCTTAGGACGGCGAGGGCAAACTTTCAGCGATAACCACCTTCCTGCCTCGGCGCACATGCCAGGGTTTAGCGCCCCTGCTTCAGGCCAACCTGCCCTCTGGGCGCTCAGTGCCGGCACATGCTTTTCCAAGTCTTGGAACGCTAAGACATTCTGCGAAATCTGGGAGTAGGAACCGGAAGCAACAGAAGTACTAATTCCTCCTCCGTGTCAGGGAGTCACCAAGAGCAACAACCCAGACTGTGGACTGTTGGCCCAGCCAGGCATGGTTCCGGGAAGAAGCCAAGACGGCGAGTGTGGCTCGCAGCTGGTGCTGGGTAGGTGTCTGTACAGCTCTCTCCGGTTGGGCAGGGGCTGTGTGACACGCTGGCCTCCAGGACACAGGGGCGTGGCCCCCAGTCAGCCAGTAAGAGGCAGGGTGCCTCTTCCCTCCCCATGCCAACCTCTTGCCTTCACCATTGCCTGGACAACTGTAGCACTTGGGGTTGGCACCAGAAGCCCAACAACCCCCGGAGTGACCCCCTCCCCCGGGGTAAGATCAGGCTGAAGGTTAAGGCGACTGCTTGTCCTCAGAGCCAGAGGCTGGAGGGAGGGTGAGGCAGGCCTGGCCAAGGTCGGAGAGCAGTGCGTTCAGGAAAACAAGCGGCAGACACCGAGCTTAAGAGAGGGCAGCATCAGGCCAGGGCCCACGCTGGGGCTCCCAGGAGAGGCTCTCTCAGGCAGGTCACCCACCAGCTAACTGTGGCACAGGGCAGCAGCATAGCTCTGCCCCGTGGCTCTGAGAGACGGGAGGGCAGCCGTTGTGCCCCTGTGCATCCTCACAGGAGCAGGGCAGGAAGCCCATGATCCCCAGGGTGCGGCCTGGAGCCCAGCTAACCCTCCAGTGTCCCCGGACACTCCACCCAGCTGTCCCTCCAATGTCCCTGGCTTTGGCCTCTCCTCCCTGGGGGAAGGGCCAGCCACAGAGCTGCCCCTGACAGGGTACAGCCTGAGAGACATGCTGAGTTCCCTGGCGCCCTCCCCTCTTCAGCTTTGTCCGAGTGTGTGCCAGAGAAGTGGGAATTCTGCGGGTTGGCTCTGGCACCCATATGTGCTGGGGAGACGTTCTGCAGCCTGCTGTTGTTGAATGGCAGCTGGGGTGCTGAGTGACCCTCGAGGTCCCACCTAAGCCCTGGAGCATGGTCATATGGGAATTCCCAGGAACAGTGCCAGCTCTTTGCTCTGGGCCTCTGGCTCTACACTAGAACCACTGGGCAGAGGAGAGGGAGCTGGTGGCAGAGACACCTGAGGGCCCCTCAGTCCCCTGCCTAGCAGGTTAACGTTGCCAGACAGCCTTCCAGCCAGATCTGTGCCTGGCAGCTACAAAAAGAGCCGCTCACGTGCCAGGGCCACCCTCAGAGCGTGTCTCACACAGTTTTGGAGGGGCCAGACCCAACTCTGCCCACAGAGAGCTGGGACCAGGGGGTGAGGGTGGCAAAGCCACAGGGTCCCAGACTCTTCCTGTCACCCAGACATTCCAGCCTGCTGGAGAGGCAGAACGGGGGCCTGTGCACAAAGTGGGACCCACGGCTTCCCAGGGGACAGCGGCCATCTGCCCATCATCCCCAGGAGACCAGTCACCCCACACACACGAGGGTGAGAGCAACCTCCAGGCAGCAACAGAGAATCAGAGCCTGAGGAAACCGGCCTTGCTTTGACGAAGGGACAGAGCTTCGAAGGCCACACAGCCGCCAAAGCAGGCTGCTTTCCTCCTGCCATGCCCCAGGCCGGTTAGGAAACAGGACAGGTACACACGGACACCGTGTGCCTCTAGGAAGAGGCCGCCCACAAGGAGGAGTCAGTACCGAACCAGCCCCGCTTGGATCTTTAAGGACAGCTCCACTCTGCACACACACAGCCTGCTGTGGCGCTGACCTTACAGCCTCTGTGCTGTCCTGCCAGCGCCGCCCATCTGTTCACTTGCTTTCATCTCCACCAGGGCCTCTGGCAAGAGGAGGTGACAGGGACCATGCAGCTCCCATGACCAGCCGCACTCAGCTCCCAAGATGCACCAGCACAATCTCTGGGGATGTGTAGTCAGCCACCTGCGTCAGCCCAGCAGCTGGGAGGGCGACCTCTGCCCTGCCTGGACCAGGGGACGGGCACGGCCAGCCAGCTCCCGTCTGTCCCCACCCCGCTTTCACCAACAGTCCCCATGGGCTGGAGCTGCATCCCAGCAGTGAACAGCAGTGAACAGCACCAAAGGGTCCCAGGTGTCCACACTCGCCTCTGTCTTTCTCCATAAGATTCCCAAACAAGCCATGACAATACTATCTTTAAACCCAATTTTTGAGAAGACTAAACTGAAACAGAGAAGCAAAGGACCAAGGCCACACAGGGAGAAGGTGGGAAAGCCAAGGCTTGCTGTCCTGGATAATGCTGGCAAAAGAGTGGGACACGAATCCTAGGGACAAGAGAAGCAGAGAGCATCAGGAGTGTGCGAGGACCTGGGTCTGAAGTCCCAGGACCTGGCGCTCCCGAAGCAAGTCAGTCTTCTCCAGGTAACAGGCACAGGGACGCGCCGTTCACTGCAGGACTATAAGCTGCTCAAGCCCATCTATGAGACCTTATAAAATGCACAGAGCTGATCCCTCAGAAAGTCAAACAGCCTGGGCTATGGACCCCCAAGGAGAGGAAGCAGAGGCTTAGACAGAGCTCATCACAGCTCTACTCACATGGACCAAGGAGCCAAGAGCCACAGGACAGATGGGGCTGAAGCTTCAGGCATCCTGTGGGCACACACGCTGGCACACAGCGGGGTCCCAGAAAAAAAAGGGAGTCCCCCGCCCAGAGACACAGAGGTGATTACTGCAGGTGTCACACGAATACCTGATCGGGAAGGTCACGGGGACAGAAGACAGCGGTTTCCGGGCTCGGCAGGAGGAGTTATTGCTGACTGGACAGACTCTGCTTGAGGTGACGAAAGGTTCTGAACATGGACAGCGGTGACTGCTGCAAACACTGCTGTGACACTGGAGCCACTACACTGTACACTTAACTTGGTTACATTATAGATTTCCCACTACGTGTACTTTCCCACAGTAAAATGAAACGCGTCACTTTGTCACTGCCCATGCCCTTTGGTCCAGCTGTTCTACTTCTAGGTTTAAATTCTCCCGATGGACGTGCACAAGCACACCACCGTGTCCCGGGGAGGAGCCGCAGCACAGCAGGGCCCGGGGAGCAACGACTGGAAACAACCGCCAGCGAAGAGATCATGGAGGCGACAGTCATCAAAAAGGGCGAAGCACGACGGGCTTGGGACACTCTCCAAGGCAGACGGTGAAGAGATCTAACTAACATGGAGGAGTGAAGAGGCGATAAACACAATACTGCACTTCTGAAACACTGTGTGAAAGGGACGCGAGGAGTCAACCGACGGGCGTTCTGAGTGGCTCGGAGTCGTGGGGGCAGCCTTGCCTTTCCTGGCAGCACTCCCTTTCATACTTTCAAAAATTTATACCATGTACTTTTTAATATTTTGCAAATAAATTTAAAACGCATAAAAATAATGTCCAACTTTTGCTTCTACTACCAAAGAACAGCTTATATCAGACCAACAGTTCGGTCAAGCAACTACAAAAACCAGATAGAGTACAAAAACCACAAACAAGCCAGCGACACCCTCCAGCTCTTTAAAACCTGGGAAACAACCAAGGTAGCTAAGACTTGAGGGCCAGGATCGGAGAGAAGAGAGACGCACTCATGGGCCCGGCGCACCGACAGGCTTCCTGGAGGGCACGGTGAGGTCTTCTCAGGGCCGGAGAAACACGCGTCCTCAGTAAAGGTTCCTAGAAGCTGTGATGCCAGGGGAAAGGGCACAGAGGAGGGAGCACTTCCTGGCCTCTGTTCCCCGAGAATCCAAGCACCAAGTGACATCAAGAGGCCACAAAGGGTCTCACAGCTTCACCGTGCTGGGGAGCTCGGTCCCCACAGAGAAGGATCAGCTTTTCAGCCAAGGCCCCTGCACAGAGACGTCCTAAAGCTTGTCACAGTGTCCAGATGGATCATCCAGACCGGCTGGCCTTCGCCCCACCCCGGATCAGAGGGATCAGGCCGCCACTGCAGGACCTCCCTGGACAGAGCACCACTCGGAGCTGCTGAGTAACAAAGGCCCAGGCTGCCAGCACCACGACCAGAGACCGACAGAAACACAAGATAGATAGATACTGCGGCTGCTGGCAAGTTCTCAAAAACAGAAAACAGCAGGGTCCACTTACCCAGAGTGCTAAAGTCCACTTTTAAACATTAAATGGAAATTCTAGAACTGAAAACATACAACAATCGAAACTGAGGACCTAATAAGTGAACAGAGGATTTGACTAAAACTGACTTGACAAAGCAGAGGTAACTGGAAGTTAAAGACAACACATTCAATCTGAATAACAGAAAGAAAAAAGGAAGATTCAGAATGAGAAAGACAGGCTGACGGTGGAACATAATAAAAACATCTGTCAAGATTCTAGAAGAAAAGGAAAGAATGAGGCAGGAGCAATAAAAAGACATCAGCCGAAAACCTACAAGCCACCCATTCAAGAAGCTCTTTTACCTCCAGTGACAGCTACAAAGAAAACTCTGAGGCAGAGTTTTACAAAGCAAACTCTTTAACTCATGTTAAAGCTGTGGAAAACCACAGCGAAAAGAACAGAGTAAAAGCAACCAGAGAAAAACGACAGCGTGAATGCAGCAGGAGGGAGGCAGGTCTGACAAGGACACGAGGGAGCCTGAGGGGAGGGAAGGCACTCCTAAGGGGCTACCCGAGAGTTCTTTATCTGCAAAAAGTGTGATCTGACCGCATTGGCCCCAAATCCAGGTGCTGCCAATGTGACAGGACCAGGAGTGGGGGCCCTAGGAGGAGGCCGGTCTGTGAGGACTGCTTCTCACGGCTCTCGGCTGACGCTGCTGGCCAGACACAGACACACATGCGGCTGTCACCAGGCCAGGACCTCCTCGCAGCAGAGCTGTTAGAAACACATTTCTGTCCTGTAGAAGTATCTAGATTCAGGTATTCTGTTATAGCAGCACAAAACAGACTAAGACAGGCATCTTTCAAAAATAAAAGCAAAATAAACACATTTACAGGCAGTAAGAAATGGAGAAAATTTACCGCCACTAGGGCTGCAAGAAAAACGACATTAAAGGAAATTCTCTAAAATGAAGCCAGAAATAAAGAAAGAATGGAGCCCAGTCGAGAAGATAAACTGTGGTGGAATATGAGTAGTGAAGAGTAACCACATCAGATAGGCATAATAATGTCTGTGGGGTTTTACATATGTGTCCAATTAAAATTTATTACAATGGCCTGAAAACGGGGTGAGGGGGTGATAGTTAAATGAAGCTCAAGTTTTGCAGAGTTCTGCATTGTGGCCAAAAGGATAAAAGAATTAGAAGTAGATGCAAACATGACATCAATGATACTTACTACACTTCATTTTCAAACATATCTAAATATGTAATGCACAGTAATTCTCAATGGCATCAAAAGTGACCACATATATGTTCTCTGACCACAGTATAATTTCACACTGCAGGGGTTGGGAGGAGGGAGAAATTCTCAGACCGCTTCCCAAGTGTGATGTAACTTTGAGGACATGGGGACGAGAGGAAGTGGCGGCAGCTTTCACTCGTGACCCAGGCACAGAAGTCCTGAGGAACATGGCGGCGGCTGAGTGACACACAGGGGCAGGCGGCAGAATCCCGACCTGCCCAGGGTGCCAAGGACAGCAACTCCGCAGGGCCACAGGCAGAGCCCCTCTCACAAGAACTGACCTGGCCCAAGGTCACCTGGGGATGGAGCTGGGCAGGCACATCCCTCTCCTGCTGTGTGCCCTGGAGGCCTGGGCGGGGCGTAAGCTCCTAGCCTCCCTGCTGAATAACTTCACCTCTGGCTCACAGGACCAATGCCTGCTCTGCAGGCACAGGTAGGCAGGAAACAGAAGTACCAACATACAGGGCCCTGCACTGTCCCAGGGCCCGGGCACCCAGGGAAAGCCTCCCTGCAGAACCAGGCTGTCCGCACCAACCCCCAGAAAGCGAGCCTCACGGGTGCAGGTGCGTTCATGCGTGTTCGTGTGCGTGTGTTCATCTGCACTGTCAGCACCTGGGCTTCACAGGTGAGGAGAGTGAGGCTGTCAGAAGTGCAGGAGTGCTCTGGCCTAAGTAATAAAAAACCCAGCTGAAAAAAGCAAGGGCCTGATGGATTCACTGCTGAACTCTACAAGGTCCTCTGTGGGGAGAGAAAGCTAATACGCTCCAACTCCTCATGCAATTAGAAGGGAAGGAGTCATTCCTGGAAGTCATTCTCGGAAGCCAGCGTCACTCTGATGCCAAACCAGACAAGGACCCAACTAAAAACAAAACTACAGGCCAATCTGTTTAATGAACACTGAGGCCAGGGAAACTGCCCTTCTAAAATCCACCTTGAGAAATCAAGGAGTCCAAGGCCAGGCTCAGAAGCTTCCAGACCTCAGTAAGAGAGAAAAATCCCAACACAGAGGAAGCCAGCACCTGTGCGCTCAATGGCTTCCATGTACTCTGGTTCACACACCATGATGCCCAGTGCATCAACGCTAGGGCCCAGAGAGGCCTGGACCGAGTGGCCTGGAGGACGCAAGGCCCTGGGAGCTGTTTCTGAAGGCCATCTTGTCCCCAGGTCTTTCCTCTTTGGCTTTTCCCCGCTTTCTCTGCTTCTCGGCTACTGTGGAGTCAGCAGCTGTCCTGTGCCCCATGCTGCCGACCAGCGTGTTTCCACCTCAGCACAGGCTGAACCCACAGAGCCAACTGAGCCCCGGCTGGAACCTCTGACCTCGCGAGGAACAGACTTTGCTTCTCCGAGCTGTTACCTCAGCTCTTTGGTTACAGTGATGAGGAGCTGACTGACAGGCCCTGCGGCATGCCCCTCCAGGCTCAGGGCCCCAGGGCAGGACCAAAACTAAAGCCCTGTCCACCTCCCAGGGCTATGAAAACAACTCCAGCAGATCCTGAGCACACAGGATTTTGTGACAACGACATGGAGATAAAACTATGGAGCACAGGAAATTGGTGGGAATAATCTCTAGTAGACCTCTAAAAGGCAGCTGAGAGGAATTCAGACCAAAACCCATTTACGAGGCTGAGCCACAAGAGACCCAGGAGGACAACTCTGTCGTGACTAGGCTGGAGCAGGGCCAGCAGACAGAGCAGGGACACCCAGGCCTTTTTCCAGATGGAAAAGGGTAAAAGGGGGGGGGGGGCTGAGCCATTCTCCTTAAGCTCAAGTGACTCAGAACATGTGAGGAAGAGGAGCGGCTAGGGGAGGGAGGTGGGGCTGCAGGGTGGGGTGGGGCTGCAGGAGGGGCACACAGTAGGTGTACAGAGCCAGTCTGCAGTTGGAGGGCCAGGGCCTGGGAAGAGCGCAAGAATGGCACAGAGAAGAAAAAGGCTCAAAAGAAAACCATCAGTGCTTCTCCTTTGAGAAAAGAGCTCAGGGAGTCACTGCTGCTAGCTGGGCAAAGCGTTTCTTTAAAAAGAAAAGTGTGTATCATTGAATAAATGAATAGTAACAGAGAGAGGAGATCGAGGTCAAGCTCAGAGACACAGCAGTGAGTCCCCACAGCTGAAAGCAGCACTCAGATGGCCGGAGGCCCGGCTCCAAACTTTCAGCCTGTAGGTGCTCCATACTTCCCAGAACCATCTCCCCCTGGACTCCAGGCCCGAGGCCTCCCCACCTGTTATGGTTTGTGTTTAGATGTCCCCCCCAAGCCTCACGCAGATGAGGTGGGACTTCCTTTTTTAAGAGTGGCTAAATCCGCAGTGTGTGATGCTGGGGTTAAGAGCGTGTGATCACTGAACCCGTGAGGGATTAGTTAGGCACTGCCCTCCTCCCTGTAGTCCGAATAAGATAAAAGGGGCAGAAAGATTCGGCGATGCTCCGTTATCTTCGCTGCTTTGTGTGCCCCGTGTTGCGTCTCCTGTGCGATGCCTGTTTGCCATTCCTGCCTCAGAGCGAGCCAAGTACACCCCTTCCCCTCTAACGCCGGTGTCTCGGCCATGCAAGAAAAGTAGTTTCCGCACCACTGAACCTCCTCCCGCAGCCCCGCGCCTCACCTGCTGCTGGCTCTGCTCCTCCAAGTTCATCTTCACCTCCAGCGACTGTCGGGCCTCCAGGAAGGCCTTGCGGTGTTTCCGGTCAGCCATGTAGTAAGACATGATGCCCACGATGATGGCGCACAGGTAGAGGAAGACATTGGCCAGGATCTGCACCCCAAGAGGAGGAGACAAAAGGGCAGTGGTGAGACAGCTCTGAGGACTGCTTCATCATCTAAAGGCCTGTCAGGCCCTTAGGCCTGGACACTGCAATCCCCTTACACTACCGGGAATTTCAAAGTCCTCTTTAACCTGCCTGCACCTCTGCTTCCACTGTGTCCTCACCACCTGAATGGTCCCTGTCAGTGGCCCCGGTGCCTTTAGTAAACACTCGGTCACCTGAAAAGCTGCCAAATGTGTCCAGTGAGTTGAATCAGATCATCCAGGCCAGGTTAGTCTCAAGACCAGTCCAGCGTGGGGTCCAAGATCCTCCAGTGCCCCAAGGCTGTCCTCCTATAGGCCACAACTCCAGAGACTTGCCTCGCCCCATCGCTACAAGATGGGGTGGGGCTGGCTGACCAGGCCAGGCTAGTGTCCTGTGCTTCCTCCTGTACGGTCCAGCAGCCAGGGCTGGGGAAGAAGCTTCATGTGCAGGCTGAGGCCCCTGAGACCCGCACACCTCGGCCTACCTACCTATGTCAGCACCGCTGAACCCAACAAGCTGGCCGACCTAGGGACACAGCCCCTGGGACTTGGCAAGCATCCCTGCTCTGAATAGCCTGGCTGGCTCCAAGGTGTGAGGAGAGAGCACTGTTTGGCCTCACTCACCCCACCGCAGCCTTGCCCAGCCATGCCATTGGGACAGCTGGGGCAGGCTCTGTGACAGACGAGTCCAGTGCTGTTGCTCCTAAGAAGCCCAGAATTACTTTTGCTACCCAAAATGATAACCCGAAGAATGCGTGACAAAGATCCAGGTTCCAACCTGGCTTGGCAGCCTGCTGTGTAAGTGATTCTTTTCAGTGTCTGAAGTAAATCTTGTGCTTTCTGTCCACGTTAAAGCCCATGAAGGAGGCCTTGCTGCGGGGCAGCCCTCTGGTCTAGCAGTCCCTCTGGCTCGTGCGTCTGTGACCCGAGGGGCACCGAGCTGGCTCCATCGCTGGCCCTGCCTGATCTGTCCACACACTGCAAGGGCACAGGGTGGGACTGAGAAAGGTTTGGTCCGTGGAGGCAGGAGGGGTCAGGTAGGCCCCGGCTGGCCAGCCACACCGGCTCCTCAAGGCTCCAGGGTGGGCGCATCTGTTTCAACTCTCCCAGGAGTTCAGGCCCCATCGACGCCCCTCGGGCGCGGCTGCTCTGCTTGGTCCCCACAGTCCCTTCCTGTGCCTCCGTGGCCGGGAGGCCTGGAAGGAGCTCCTCTGGGAGCAGGAATCGGCCAGGAGGAGTTTGGAGTGTCGCTGCCAGGGCACGGGGCTGACAGGCCAGTGTGGCCCCGGGGTGGGTAGGGTGAGTGCACGGCGAGGTGTGCAGACGCCCCAGGAGACTGATGAGCATCGGCGACGGGAGCCCCTTTCCCGGCCGATGACATCACCACAGGACATGAGAAGCCCTGTCTTGCCGAGGGAGGTCATGTGATTTCTATTTTACAGTGAAAAGAACTGTAAGAAAGCAGGACTTCCTCCCCACTCTAGACTTACTCGGAGGTTCAGACCCATCTTTAATCCCTCAGCTCATTTACGGACAGACAGCCAGAAAGGACATTAGACATTTCTTACACTAAAATGAAAAAATTCACTCAGACAACAGACCTCAGGCACCAAGGGTGCGCTGCACACATTCTCACCCAAACCACAGCTCACTGTGGCGGTTCATGCCCGGCAGGGACTGTGGATGAACTGCTATCTCAGCTTTGTAAGTGAAAGTACGCCTCACTCAGGGAAAGTGGATGCATCCTCAAAATACATGTGAAGAAAATGAGTTTCACTCCTTGAACAGTGAGCCGGCTACATGGGGCCGTGTGGGGTGAAGGGGGCCGGTGAGGGCCTGAAGGACAAGGAGACAGCAGGCAGGGTGCTGTCATCCTCTACGACACCCCCACCAGTGTCGCTTCTCATTACAGTTTAGAACTACACCCAGGAAAAAAATTCAGCCTCCAGGGAAAACACGAACCCCGTGAGAATCTGACACGCTATCTCCGTCACGATGACAAAGGGATGTCTTCCAAGTGGGCCCTGAGCACCCTGGTCTGGAATGACTCTCCAGAATGGGACGGGCCTTCCTTTTCAGAACCCTTTTTCCCCCAAGGATGCCTTCCCTGTACCCCCGTTTGCCCACCTGGCAGGCCCCCACACCTGGAGAGCCCTGCTCGGCCCCACCCACTCTGACACTTTTGCTGCCCGCTCCCCAGGCCGCCTCTGCTCCTCCCCACACCCTGCGTACACAGTGCAGCGTGGTGTGTGGAGGCCCAGCTCCTCCACTGGGGGCGCTTGGGAAGGTGAGCCTGCTGCCCTCTTCCCGCTGCAGCCCGTAGCGCATCTCAGCCTGGCCAGCACCTGCAGCTCAGGAAATTGAGTTGCTGGATAGGACTGACCTGGGCAGTGACACCACTGAGCAGGAGTCATCAGGGTATGTCACGTGGCAACCCTCTGGCCTCCTCATTAACCTCTCCCAGCCCAGCTCACCCTAAGGGCGGAGGAAGCTAAGGGACTCAGTGGACCATACAGACTGGTAGGACAGCACCGAAGGGCAGGGAGTGGCTTGGGGTCTTCCCAGAGCTTAAGGCAGAGAATACACGGAGGGGCAGAGAGGTGAGGGGCAAGAGGGCCACACTCGAGGGGCAAGTCTGAGCAGAGCACCGGGAAGCCGTGGGCTTCCACTTCCACGGGGCTGGGTCTCTGGAACTAAGGAAACTTCTAGTGAGGCTGCTCCCCGCTGGCACCACTGAGGATGGTCCTGACCCGCGGAACAGAAGGCAGCGGAGCCTCTGGCAGGGCAGCAGCAGCCAGGAGTGCCAGGAGTGCCACACTGCCTGGGGCCCCATGTAGTGCTCAGAGGTCACCTTGTGGTTCCCACACTGTAGTCTCAGGCAGGCGCTCAAGAGCCGGGGTTGTCCGCCTGCTCTGGGGCACCTCTGAAGTCACCTCTTCTTGCCCACAGACCACCTCCAGACCGTGCAGCATGACAAGGATCTGTTGGGACAGAACTGTCTGGACCCTGGAGTCTCTTTAGATATAACACTTTTTTTGATCCCTAAGTTATTTTCTGGAAATAACTTATTTTGAAAGAATTCTTTTTAAAAAAACAAAACATCATTTAAGATAATAATGAATAAAATAAATGAAACACCCAAATGGGCAAATATACAGACTGAAGCTTCTGCAGCGCACACAGCCCGATGAATGCTTATAAATGCCCCTCTGGACAGGCCAGGTGAGAATATCCCTGAGGAAGACTTTCCTCTGAAATCTGTGCATCACAGCAGCCTGCACACTTCCGGCCTCTGGGGAGACCAGCTGCGCCACGGCTGTACAGCTGAAGCCACGGGCCGGGAACCCAGCTCAGTGGTAGTGTGCTTGCCTAGCAAGAGTCCCTGGTTCCATCTCCACCACCAAAAAGCAAAACAAAACAGAATCATCCCTGGAGCTGGCCAGGGCCTCCTGCCCAGGCCAATCTCTCCCTACAAGCTCAGTGCAGTCTTGAAAGTTCCAGAACATTCCCGAAGCAGAAGGAGGGAGCCACTCGGGATTCCAGGGTCCTGTAGCAGTCCGTGGAGACCTATGATGCTCTGCCACTGGAGGAAAACCACACTGGAGTCTCTGTTCGTTAAAATCTTCTGAGATGTTTTGGAAAAAGGTATCCAGGGAGCTGTGGGACAGGACGAGCAGGGAACAGGCAGCCCGAGGGCAGCCAGCCATCCCGGCCCGAAGCCAGCCAGGGGCTGTGGAGGGCTATGCAGCGGCTCCCTGCTTCTGGGGCCACATGCACTGCAGGGGCTGCTGACCCTGAGGCCGCTGCTGAGGTGTCCCCTCCTCCCAGGGGCCTCCCACTCACTCTGCACACTTCTCATCCTCGGGCCCAGCACAGATTTCTCCACACGAACATTTTCTCCCCCTCGCCCCGCTCACTACAAAGCAAGCTTCCCTGCTCCCCGCCCCCCCCCCCAGCCCAGGACAGCAGGGACACCAGCTGAGGAGGAGGAAGTCAGGCCATACGGACCAGACTGTTCACTTCACCTCACTGATACTTGGCTCTTTGACCTCACAGCAGCCCTGAAGAGTGTGTGCTGTAAGATTAAACTAATGCAATGACCTCTCCCTCGAGGCTTGCCACAGAGACTTTTCCCTTCTTTTCTTCCACAGGAGAGAAGGCAAGTTAGAACCTAATAACAGGACTCTGGAGAAGTCTGTGAGGGCGTTCATATTCTTCTTTCCCATAAGGCAAAGCGGTCCCCTTATTCTTATCCACAGAGGAGGTGACCTGAAGCCAGAGAAAGAGGCTGCTGGCCACGCCGGGTCAAGACCTTGCCTTCCTACCTCAAAGCACAGCTCCTTCCCTCGACCTAGGTCACCTCAGCTGAATGTCACGAGGGTCACCCAAGCAGGGCCCGAGCCAAGGAGGGAGCTGGGGTTCCCCAGGAGCTCAGGATCTGATCCCCGAGCATCTTGGCAGGGGAGGAGGAGGAAGCACAGGATCTGTGGACAGGGTGGGGCGGCTGTCTTAGGGGCCCCGAGACTCTCTGTGCCAAGAGGAGTGCGGGGTCTCTTCCGATGCAGCCCTGTTGCACACAGCACAGGTTCTAAGGCTGGCACTTCAGAGCGCTCCCCCCAACTGGGCACCTCTCACGTCCACCGCACACGTCCCAACAAAAGCTCCTCCACAAGCAACTTGCTTATTTTAAACCCTGTGCACACCTCTGCAGAAAGACATTCGAGGTCTATGCTCTTCCAAAACTAAGAAGATGGGATAGACATGTGGCCAACTGGACATTACACAGGTCCCCTAGGATCTGCCAGGGTACAGAATGGTGTCTCAGGTTCTCGCTGCACAACCTCGGGGACCCCACTCCACAGCTCAGCACTCTCCCCAGCAGAACCCTTCATCCACTCACTCATTCGTGCATGCACTCAAAACTTACCGCGCGAACACCCACCCAGGGCCGGGTGAGGGCGCAGCATTCCGCAGGGAACAAAGCAGAAACGTCCCTGCTCACGAGAAGTTACAGCAAGTGAGAGCCAGTTCTGGTAACTTACATATTAATAACAATTAATAACCAATTCACCTGAAGAGTCTCCATCAGATCTCAGAAGAGAATGAGAATGAAAATGACGGACGTGTGGGGCAGGACTCGGAGTGGGCAGCTCCATACTCCCTGCACAAGCCCCTGATGGAGTGTGCTCTTTCTTGCTCACTTTGACCATGCGATTTGCTTAGGCCAAACATGCTAGCATATATGACAAGACCAGATTTCTGAAAGGCTCTTATGAGGCTGGCTTTTCCTCTGTGCTCCTGCCTCACCGTGAGAACAGGACTGTCAAATGCTACTGGAACAGCAGAATGTACAGAAGGACTGAATCCAAGATCTGTGCAGAGCCAAGTGCACCCAAGTCCAGCCTGGCCCGGCTACACCGCTGCTAGCCCACAAACATCATGTCAACCAGGGCTTGTCATTCACAGTGTTAGCTGAAAGCAACTGACCAAAACTGACACTAGGACGGGTCCACGGGAACCAGTGTCATCTGAACTGAGATATCAGTGACACATCAGAAGATCACAGGAAAGAATGTCCCGGTTGGAGAAGATAGTGCTGCCAAGGCCCTAGACACATGGCTCTTCGGTGATTCCACTGTGCAAGGCACTGTGCCCCATTGCTGCATCTGCATGGTCTCTGCACCAGGTGCAGTTTGTACAGTACCAGAGGTCAGGACGGGTCTCTTGTATGGAAGGCAAGGTCCCACATAGGAAGCCAAGTTAGCTGCAGGAATGGGGACAGGAGTAGAAAAGAGGCAAAAGAACAGTTCTTTACACAGTGTGGTATTCCCCTAGATGAGACAGTAAAGGGAAGCTGACGTACAGAACAACTGTTACAGGGAGAAGGGAAGACGTGTTCTGCTCTGCTGCCAGGCCACTTAGCAGTGCTTGTGTATGTGGTTATAATGACCAGCACCTGGTGGGGACAGACTAGGGATGCTGCTGCTCACCCAACCATGCACAGGGCAGCACTCCCAAAGTAATGAGACTGTCAACAGAGTCAAGGTGGAGAAGCCCTAACTTTGGGTAACATCTTTTTTATTTCTGCAAGTTCACTCAACTTTTTAAGCTTTTTAATACCATACTCTGAACCAAGGATATGAGCTAGTAGATTTATTTTTATATCACTTGTAGACTTTGTAGACTGAAAAGAATGTTGCTGACTAAAGACACGGTAGCTTAATAAATACACCCACAAAGAAGGACTCAATTTCAAAGGTAGACAAGAAAGATGAGATAAAGTCATCTGGTCTACCTTCCTATTTTCATGAAGAAATACATAGCTCCTATTTTACATGAATCCAAGGATTAATCATTGAAGGTTAGGGACTCACTGGAGGGGAAATCAATGACTGTCTACAACTACAGGAAACATCACTTTTTGCCCTTCTGGAAGGAGCAAATCCATAGCTTTTACCAGACTTTTTTTTTTTTTTTAGGTTTTTTGAGACAGGGTTTCGCTTTGTGGTTCAGGCTGGCCCTGAGCTCAGCCTCAAACTCACATCACAGCAATCCTCCTGCCTCTGCCTCCCGAGTGCTGGGATTACAGGCATGAGCCACCACGCCCGGCACTGTGGTATGTGGTACTGGTTGCTGCTGGGCATGAGTCTCCACGCCCAGTATGGTATGTGGTTACCGGGGAATCGAACCCAGGCCCTTGCGCTTGCAAGACAGGCACCGGAACCACTGAGCTAACTCCCCGGCCCCTTTTACCAGACTCTTGAAAGGGTCTGTTACCCAGATGACTAAGAACCACAGAACCAACTAGAAGAGCCCTTATGCTCCATCAATTCAATAAGGAAACAGGAAGCGCCAGCCATAGCATTTTGTGACCTCATATTCAATCACCTTGGTCTCTTTCTCCAAGCCAAATAATTCCAATTCTACTGAAGGAGTCCACTTACAGTATTTGCAGCATACTTGAGTCTTTTACTTTATTTTTAGGTTTTTAAAGACAAAGCCTCACTCTAATTCAGGCTTGTCTTGAACTCACAGTAATCTTCCTGCATCAGCCTCCCAAGTGCTGAGACTAAAGGCATGCACCACCACACCCAGCTGGCTTTTCTTTAAAAGTGGTTAAATCAAAGTTTTAGTGTAGGAGGGCTTCTTCCCAAATACTGAACCCCGTATGCTGTAGTGTAGGCCCTGTTAAAATTTTTTAAAGAGACTTGCTTTGATGTTCCTATTTTTTTAAAGTGGATGATTCAACTCTAACAAGTTCTCAGTGTTGGGTACTGGAGATTAAGGAATGATCTCAATAGGCTTACATCTAATAGGAGATAAAGATACTACAAAAAACAGGAAGAGGAGACTGATTCTCCTCTGAAGAAGGGGAGAGTAAGTGAGCAAAGGTTCTGCGCAGAAGCTTGGTTGGGTATAGTCAGTTGTGGCAATGAACGCAGACAGCTGTTTCATGTATCCTCATATGTGGATTCTGGTGATAAAGGGAATTTATTCAGATCTCTAACTCATGAACTTTTTGTGTGTGTGTGTGTGTGTGCTGAGCTAGGTACTGAAGCCCAGGCCTTTGCACTGAACTATAGCCCCAGCGCTGCCCCCTTTCTGGAGACAAGCTCTCACTAACTCACAAGTTGTCCAGGCTGGGCTTGAATTTGTGATTCTCCTGCCTTAGCCTCCAAGAATACTGATGAGACAAGAGATGGGGGCTTTCAAAACTGGCGAGGGAAGGAGGAGTGGCCTGTTCATTATAAAATCCCAAGATGCATGCATAGAACGGTTCCCAAATCCCTACATGTAGACTTCCCATGAGTTCTCTAACAGGTACTTGATAAGATGGCCTAGACCTGATATCAGCCTGAGGAGGAGTGATTCAAAAAGGGCATTCCACACTGAGTCTTTGCCACTGTGTCCCCACGGTGCCTGTTTCATACTGTAGGACAGGGAGGGCAAACCTTTCAGAGACTGAATGCCAAGTGCAACCAAAAACCCACTTATTTATCTCAAAGGGCCAATGCTGCAAATAAGCCCAAAAGATGAGGTTTTACTTTAGGAAAAACAACTCTACGTTATCAATTTTTATCTTAAAAGAAGAACACAAAAATAACCCTGCCATAGGTTTGCCACTACTCCTGTATGGTACACTTCCTTTCCTACTTTCATCTGGCCCAAACTCATTCAGCAGAGCCTGTTTCTTTTCCTACCTTTAATACAACTTTGCTATTGTCTGTACTGGTCTTGACCAATTCTTTGCTCAGGAGATAAAGAATTTAGAAGCCATCTCTAGAGGAAGATCCCAGCACCTCAAAACCCAGTAATACATTTGGCGAGCCAGCCAGGAGAAAAAGTAATACATTATTTTTCGTTTCTAAAATGCTACAGTTTTTTTTCTTCTTTCTCTGTTTCTCTCCCCTAAGCTGGGAAATTCATGGTACTGGGAATTGTCTCCTGTCCTGGCCTCCATGGCAGGAGGGGAGGGGACACGTATGGCTTCTGTGTTTTTTCTTCCAACTATAGGAGACCTACAGATCTACCTCCCATTTTTGGTTACTCATTGTAGTCAAAGAGCTTATTATTAACCTGGTTACAGAAAACATTGTCACAAACCATGTGTGTGACCTAGAGTTTAGTATGCTTTTTGACCTACTATTTCTGTTCCATGATACTTTGCTCAACTTTCTCTTTTGGGAAAAACAACTGTTGATAACTTGGTAGTTTGCCTGGTTAGTCACCTACACCAATTAATTCCTTTTTGCACTCAGAGTCTCATCTGAACTTTTCCCCTATCTGTCCATTTCTTTCAAGGATGCCACTTCAGTCAGGACTGCCATCTTGTCACATGACTGCCATCTTGTCACGTGACTGGCTGGCCATTTTGATTCCCCTTCCTTTTTTCTTCTGACAAAATGTAAGTAATTTAGAACATATCCTGGGTGCCCTCAGCAGAACAAAACAACAAACAGTAAAGCTGAACTCAAGTGACTGTGAGTCACAGGTAGGAATACTCTCATTTTTAGGATATTAAAGGTTTGGGGTTTTTTCCCTTTAAAAAAGAGGTTTCTGTCTCTACTGCCTTAAAATACCAAAGTGTTTACTCTGGGGGTAAATGTAAGAGATATTATTTCTTAAACGGTTCCACCCTGCTGAAGTACAGTTATCAAAAAGCCCAATGGGGAGAGACTACACCCTTATCTAATGGGAGTTTCAAAGGGCCAGGCAAAGCCATGAAGAGAGGGAGTTCAGCCCCCTCTTCCTGGGTAGTTATGGGGAAAAAAAGCCCGTAGGCTTTCTTCTGTGTGTCTATGAGAGATGACAGGGTCCTCGTAGTTTCAGGCAGAAGCATGTGCCTAACAAATATTTCAGTCTCACAAGGGATGCTTTGTGGTCTTAAATCAGGTCTCTTCCTTCTGCATGAAACACCATCTTAACTTGAGACCTAGTAGAGCCACCAACTGGGTCAAAATGATGCTTCTATGAAAGATGCTGACACCATCCTAACTTTGGACAGAACTTTGGACAGAAGGGACTTCCGTCCATTATTTACTTTAGTCTCACATGGGATGTTTTGTGAGCTCAAAGCGAGTTTCCTCTTCCTTGATGGGATGCCATCTTAAGAACCCAAGACATGGCTGTCTCTCACTACAGACCTCAAGACAAGCCATGAGAACCCTCATGAACCGTGCTCTACAGATCCCACTGACTTTACCACTAGGCTGTTAGGGTTTGACCTTGCCAATCTGCAACATGATTTGGGTTCAGTATGAACGAGGAAATGATGAAAGACAAGTATGTGTTGAGAACCATTCTATATAATTTTGGGGGGAAAATCACTTCATAATTATATTGTGGTTAGGGTTGTCTAAGGTTTAGTATCTCCTTGCCATGAGGGCCAGCTATAGTATACAAAAACATAACTCCATGTGCGTCCAGTCGCAGCTGACATCTCAACAGTGCTGTGACACTGTGACACCCCAGGGCAAGATTATATTAACTGAAGACAATGCTTTGCCTATCTTCATCGACTTAGGATCCTCACTAACATAAAACCACTGCTGCCCTGAATCACCCAATGCTCCCTCCAATTAGGGTATGCAACCAATAAATAGTGGGTATCTTGGAGTGTCTTTGTCTTTAGGCCCCCCCCCCACGTACTTTGAAAGTGTGTTTCTTTTTCTTTCTTTAGCCCTCACTCACTGCATCCCTTTTCAGGCAGATCAGAGGGTTGACTGGGCCTCCAATAGGTTGGAATGGTAGTTTAAACGATAAGACTACTT
The DNA here is from genome assembly GCA_004026965.1 of Petromus typicus. Lineage (NCBI taxonomy): Eukaryota > Metazoa > Chordata > Mammalia > Rodentia > Petromuridae > Petromus > Petromus typicus. The sequence continues at coordinate 152,040 of PVIR01000525.1, forward strand.
TTTTAGTTAAATTGTCCTGCTTGAAACATAAAAGCAGAATGAAATCCCTCTGTTCAAAATCCCTCTGTTCAAGCTCTTGTGACCCTTCACCTCAGGCAAAGCCTAGAAACTATATTATTCAGAATGGCTCCCAAGAAAGAGAGCAATATCTTTGATGATCCTGTCCTTGGATCCTCACCTGCTCTCAGGGAATCGTGAGTCTCTCTCATCTGTTTAATGATGAAATTTCAAAGGGGACCCACATGACCCAGTTGCTGAACATGGCCTTTTCTATGTTCAACAATCAGAATCTGGGGGAGATAGAAAGAGAAGAGCTAAACTATAGCTGTCACAAATTGGCATTGCTTCTAAGGGAAAGCCTTAGAAAAATCTTCTAAGGTAAAACCCAAGGATGATCAAATGCAAGATCTGGACACTGGGCACCTGACTACAGTAAACCACTGCCTTGGCCCTGCTCCAAGGGTAGGGCACCAATGTGCCTCGCTGATGGCACAGGGGGTTGGCCATCCCTCCTCCCAGGGATTTCATTTCCTGCTCTGAAGAGGCCAAAGGGAACCTATGAATATTACCATACCAGTGAGGAACGTGGGGTAATGCCAGACATCATGGGTGATCCACTTGAATTACTTTAGTCTGTTTAACTTACTTTTCTTTGGAAAACCCTCTTCTAGGTCTACAGCCACAGCTGGGGTGGACAGGGGCCTCGTCAGAGAGTCTTTACTCAGACTCCTGCTCTGATGTGTCACTTTGAAGACCAAATGTTTAGTCACGAGTTTCTAAGTTCCCCCAATATCATACTCCCTTGCTAGAAAGAGATTCACTAGCAAAACTGGGGGGCAGTTCTCAAATTCTGACAAGGGCCAAAATGGATTTTTACCTGTAGGTTCTAAACGAAGCCTCTGACCTAACTGGCAACAGGTTGATCCTGCTGAATGGTATAATGGAACACCAGAATTTTAAAATCCCTTTTCCTCTACATATCAGAAGAGAGAGGAAATCCTTTGAGTGTCTTGAACCAAAGGAAAGGACAAGAACTTCACTCAATGGCATACTTTTCAAAAAGCTAGACAGACCGGGTGCTAGATAGTCACCTGGACTGAAGGCAACAGGAACTATAGCTATGTTAATGAAGGAAGCTGTAAATCTGACTTTAAGACAGAGGTCAGAACAATTCTTGAAACCAAAGGTTACTCGTGGTCAACTCGGGAGCACCTTACCAAGTACGGGACACGCTGTTGACACCTTTGAGGTTTTTTTAAAACCTGCACTACTCTTAGTTCTCCTTCGCTGAGGCTTACAGGCCAAGAAATTAGCCACTCTTGTGAACAAGTGATCTCCCAGACATGGACATGGGTGACCTGCCTGTCCAAAACTCTTAGGAGGTGTGGTCCACTGCTGGAAGTGAAGCTTTGTCCAAGAAGGACATCAAAAGGCAGGTTATGCAGTTGTCATTTCACAACAGGTCACTGAAGCCAATTTCCTCCCAGGAACTCGCTCAAAAAGGCAGAGCCAGGCTGGGGAATTTAGCTCAAGTGGTCCCAGGCCTACCAGGAAGCACAAGGGCCCGAGTTTGATCCCTGTTCTGTGGGGTGGGTCATACCCCTTATCTGGGCATGATTTTAGAAAAGGGCCAAAAGTTTAAAAATCCACAGACTCCAAATATGCATCTCTGGTTCTACATGTCCATGCAGCAATCTGGAAAGAAGGAGTCTGTATCACTGCCTTTGATTGTAAGGGATCCCAAAGAGAGATATCTCTAAAGTTTCTTTAGCAAATCAAAAAACTGCAAGGCAATAAGGACAGACCTACAGCCTCGCAAGTCCCCAGCCTTGCTTCCAGCTCCTGAGGAGCCATTCTGGTCCTTCCTCAAGAGATATGGTGTCAAACTACAAAAATCCTACATGGGAAACAGCCACTAGAATTTGCACAGGGCTAAGAAGAAAGCTATTCCTGAGAACCTCTGGAAAATCTGAGGCTCCTCTTCAAAAAGCGAGCCTCTGTTATTACTCTGGGAGCAGGTAAGTAGACTTAGATGACCATAATTTACCACAATTTAAATGGGCATCTGTAATGAGGCTCTCATTTTTAATTTGATCTATTATCTGGGTAATCTTACTAGTCCGTGGCTCTTAGGTTCACAATAAATTATCTCACCTCTTTTTTTGCTATATTTTGTCCACCTCAAGGACCATGGAAATCTGACCTGCTATTTTGAAGGTTCTACATTCCAAGCAAAATAATAAAGTCACTTTCTTTCTCCTTCAGAACAGACAGCTCAATGGTCACTTTTTATTATCTTCTAACAAGGGTTTTTTTTCTTCCACCTAGTCAGTAGGCCATAACACTCCAAGGTAGTTGGCAAACACATAAACCCTAATAGCTATGGTCTATCCCCCTTCTAGCTGGAAGAAGATATAGAAGACAGAGACTGCCACTCCCTCAGTACCCCATAAATAATTATGGGGATATGTGTCTCTTGGTAGAAAATGAGACAGAAGATTAGGGCATGGCGAAGCTGGCTGTGGAATAAATGTGACCTGTTAATCACAAAATTCCAGAACACATGTGAGAACAGTCCCCAAAGCTTTGCACATGGACTTGACAAGAGAACTCAAGCAGATCTGCGGTAGGATAGCCTGGACCTGAGGTCAACCTGAGGAGTGAGTGATACAAAAAGACGGTTCACCTGGAGTTTCCAACTATATTTGCTTTCCATGGGGGCTGCCCTCTCCATGTAGGTGCATCTCTCTTACTTTTCCTTGGTCCAAACTCCCTCCGCAAAACCTATTCTTTTCTACCTTTACCAAAACTTTGCTACCATCTGTGCTTGTCTTGACCAATTCTTTGCTCAGGACAGAAAGAATCCAGAAACCACCTCCACAAGAAGATGCCAGCATCTCAACACCCATTAATACCAGGAATATAGGTATGCAGCACCACACTTGGCTTAATGACCAAAGTACATGAAGAAAAGGTAAACACTAAGAAAGTATATAGTTAGGAGACTGGTTCCAGGAGTAGGGGGTTCCAGACTGCTGGCTCGTTTTCAACCTCTAAGCAGTAGAGCTGCATTTTCAACACACACTGACTTTCTGGGACTGACTTTGAGTGAATTTGAAAACACATCAGCCAGGGGCAAGAGAAAAACACGATCTGGAGATAGAAGGATCTAGAATTGCAGACATTTCATCAGATAAACTTAGTACATGGATAGTTGAAGGGAGAATGATACAAAAACTAGCCTCGGTCCTGTCTTGGATCTGTCCCAGACCACAAACAAACCCTGTAGACCTCTGAGACTCCTGACCTCTCAATCCAGAAAAAGACTTGGCTCTTGAGAGTAAGACGTTTTGCTCATTTTTGGCCACAGAGACCAGCATCTTGCCTGAACAATTTCCTTATGGGAATTTGACCTGGTAGGAAATAGGGTCAAATGCTTCTTCAGAGCTGCTCCTCGATTCCTCTTCCCCACAGCCTCTCTGTGCTCTCAAGGGAACAGGGATTTTTGTTTTCTAGTCCTTGGTTCTGACTTCACACTCCAGTGCTCTCCTTGGTTGTTATTTCTCTAGTTCAGTGTTTGAAGCGTCAGCATCCTGAGGAACTAAGAGGACAGGCTCCTGGGTCCCCTTGTAAGTCACAGGAAGCTGCATCACCACCTAAGCCACTTCTTGCATTCATTCACTGCATCAGGATGAGAACTAACATTAAAACAAAGCAAAGGTCTGGCAACCTTCCTGGTCCTTGAAATCAGGAGTGCATGCAGATCATTGCTTTCCTGTCCTTGTCTGCTACCTTTGATTTCTGTCCATTTATTCTTTTTTATTTTCTAACGGACTTCTGACCCGTGGTTCACCCATACCCTTAGCTATGTACCTCCTTATCACCTGCTCCATCTTTGACCAGTCTACCTTCAACACATGCGAAGCTACATTCGTTGTGATATCATTTGTTAATGCTTTCTCATCTCCTGCACTTAACTTGGTTCCCTAAATTTTCATTTCAGTTCTTTGAGACAAGATATCACCATGTAGTTCAACCTGGCCTTAAACTCACTATGTAGCCCAGCAGGCCTTAAACTCCTGGCAATCCTCCTGCCTCAGCCTCCCCAGTACTAGGATTATAGTGAGCACCACCATGCTTGGCTCAGTTCAGATTTTAAGTCACCTTCTCCTTGTCAGTCATGGATCAGTCATTTCAATGCACTATCTTAGTCACATGTCAAAAGATTAAAATTCCAAAATTCAAAACAAAGCCCTGCCAACTGTTACTTCTGTCGCTTTCCGTTCTTCAGCCTCAAGTGTCGTAAACTGGCTCCAACTACACATTCTCCCCTCACCGTGACCGTCACTCGGCAGATCTCGCCCCTACGCACACCTTCGCATCACATGGGGATTTATATCTGGGCATCATTTCAGAATAGTGAGATCAGCCAGGTGCAGTGATGCACACCTGTAATTCCAGGATTCTGGGAGACTGAGGCAGGAAGACCGAGAGTTTGAGCCCTGCCCAGCAATTCAGCAACTTATCAAGCCTTTGTCTCAAAATAAAAATTTAAATAAGGCCGAGGACACAGTTCCACATGAAGACCCTGCATTCAATCTAAAGCACCACACAAAAAAAAACAAAAACTATAAACCAGAGGTCTAGACACTGGTGCTGTTAAATAGCTACCCAGAGACTTAACCAGCCTTGACCTACGATCCCATTGCTGGTAGCTAAGATGAGACCACAGCTCTTCCTACTCTGTCCCCAGCTCAGCAGACACAGCACCCAGCTCAGAGCAGGTCCTTGGGAGTCCCACAAGGTGAGCCTGTTTCCCTGCATCCTGAAGCTCCTTTCTGTACCTTGCAGCTTGCTCATCCCACTTGGTCTTCCGACAAGGGTCTCCTGGTCTGCTTGACCTGCCACCACCATGCCCAAGTCCTCACTTCCCACAGAAGTGAGGACAGATGTATGTCTCAGCCTCCTCTCTGGTCCTGCTAAGCCAACACTACCCCAAATATTAATCTTCCAAAATGCTATTTTTTGCAAGTGCTACCTCTTGCTCAAGATATTTCAATAGCTGCCAACTGTCCAAAAGTTGAAAATCTTTACTCTGGCATTAAAGATTCTATGTACTTTGGGCCCTGGGAACTTTTCTAAATATCTCCACAGTTCCTTATGCAAAGTATGTGCGTGAGCAAGCTCACGTCTTCAGCGTGTCGCTTGGCGGGGAGCTCTGGCCTCAGTACGTGTTGACACCCACACTCCAAGGACGGCCTCTCATTTTCCCTTCTAATGCACATGGCTTCCACACTCCATTCCATTAAACCCATTTGTACTACCACTTTTAATGTTTTTAAATGTTTGCCTTCAAGTAAAAGAGATGTCTCTCCTTTATAGCAAGGGTTCCTCCAAGACAATGTCCCATCGTGCCTGAGTTCCCAGCACCCGGCAAACACCAAGCCTGATGACTGGTTGGTGAAGGCATAGAAAAATGGAAAGGAAAAAAGAAGGAAGAGCATGCCAGCTCCTGGGTTATCCTGTAGCTTCGGATCCACCAGGAAAATACATGCTGCATCCAAGACACCCCATGTGAAACGCACCCCCAAACTGACCACCTTCTTAACTGTGGCTCATCCCTGGAGCCTGCCTGGATAATCACTCTGAGCATTCACACTCCCTCACTCCCACTGAGGGAAAAGGGTCTGCAATGAGGGAAGGGCCTCAATGGGCTTTCTGGCTAATCCTCACTAGGAAGGGTTAAAGCTTCCCTGGAGAAAGCAGTTACAAAGATGGAGGTGGGCGGGCAGAGCACAGGGGAAGCCAGGGAGCCGTTCCTTGTCCACCACCAATAAAATGCAGAGGAGACAAGGGGAAGCCACTTAAGAGACAGCTCTGATTTAATATATGAAAATATCAACACCAGTACCCACACATTCATTCATGTCTTTATAAATGACCCTTGACTTTTGAACTTGATTCATTCCTGAGAGTTGGTTACAAGTCAACACAGCTGAGATCTGGACATTTGCCTGGTTACACACTAACGTTAACAAGAAGCAGATGAATCTTCCATTAACCTAATTAACTCAAGTGGTTCGTATGTCAGGCCGGTGATAACTTGAGGATCCCCTGTATGTACATTATATACTCAGCTCCCCAATCTAGAGCCACCATACTAGTGCACTAGCCCTTCATTTAACTGAACACTCAGCCTTGTCCATAAAGCCTCCCTAAAGTCTCCCTAAATTTTAGAGATAAGACCTTGACAGGACAAAGGAAAGCCAAATAAGGCTCCCGTGGATATCTGCAGAGGCGATACCCAATTTAAGGGTCTTAGGGCCTCAAGTAGCCAGTTAGGCTGTAACAAACTCCAGGGGGAGAGTTCTCCTGCCCCACTAACACAGAGGGCAGGAACAACGGGCCCTCAGGTCCTTCCCCTTTCCAGAGCCTCCTACTCTTTATCAAGGTAGCTATCCATTGCCTCCTCTTCCCCCCATTCCAACAGTGTCCAATAAAATATCTTCATTTCCTTAAACTTCACATCTCATTTTTTATTGACATGGAGAATACGGATATCGAAGCTTCTGCCCACACCGACACGGTGGACGTGGGCAGGGGAGCTCTCTCCCCAGGTGTAACACTATGTTTCACGAAGTAGAAATAGATGCGCAAAGTGAAGGACACAGGGAAGGGAGGTCTGAACACAAGCCACACTGACCGGGACCTCTGAAACCAAAACGGCCCAGAGCAGAAACATCAAGTGTTTGCGCTGGTGGTCTAGTGGGGGATCAAGTAACTTCAGCACAGTTCTTTCTGGAACAAGTACTCCCTCTGTGAAGAGATAATACAGACAGAGCGCTCTTCAAAGTTCCTTGGGCATCACAGCCTGGGAACCCCCAGCTGCCAGCAGACTTGGGGACCCACCAAGACAGAGTCTCCCCTTTCCCCGAGCTCAGGATGTTCTCAAGATACTCCACGTGAGGAGAAGCCTCAGGGCTCTCAGCACAGAGCCCAGCGTCACTTCCTGCCCAGCTGCTCTGTTTGTGGACACAGGAACGGGCAAGTTAGGGGCACAGCCACCAGGAGGGAGGAGAGAGGACACCATCTACGCTTCCTGGTTGATCAGCTGTTACTCGTGGTTCGGCCCCAACTTCCACAAAGGACTTACGCTCTCAGGAGAGTGAGGCAGACTGTCACGTACTCTGTCACCCTCTCCTATTTGGGAAACGAATGGGAGAAGGCAGCTGCCACTGATCCCAAACAGTCCTCTGCGAGAGGCTGCACAGGACCCAGAGCCATGTCACTGGAGCCCACTGGACCAACAGGGACCCTCATGCAGCCTCGGACCAGCACAGCTACGTGGCTCACTCCTTGGTGTCCCTTCCCGTGGGCAGCACCGGCCGTCTTCCTCTCCTCCGCTGCTCCTCCACAGTGACTTCCCTCTCCTCCCTCCCTCCAACACTGGCCACGGTTCCCCAGGGATTTCCTCAGTCTGGGAACCTGGGTCCCCAGTGGCTCCCAATGTTTTCAACATTTCCCTTTGGTTTTCTGCTAATTTGTCTACTATTAGATGACATTTGTGGACGCAGACCAGCCTCGCTCTGGACTTCCTGCCCTTGTCACTGGGTGAGGATAGGATCTAACTACATCACAGGTGTCACGCAGTGTCGCCCATGAGGCCCGCAGGCACCACATTCCACAGCATCCTTCCTCTGTGGGTCCAGACAGAGCCACACAATGGCAGTGAGGAGCTCAGCGCCGGACTCAGGCTTCAGCTCCTTCCCACTCACCACTGCCTTGCAAACCACCACACTTAACCCGTGCAGTCTCGGTGAAATGCAGATAACTGTGGAGCCCACCGCAGGCCAGCAGTCAGACCTCCCTACCATGAAGGGCAGAAAAAGCGGCCAGCTCAGGACTGTGACAGATGCACAGGAAGCCTCATCACATGCTACCTATTATCACTGAGCATACTGTAAGTCCCCGAGACTCCTCTGGGGCTTTATTTCCCATTTTTCCACCTTTCCTATCTTGAATGCTTCACGTGCATCACCTGAGAAGAGGACCCAGTCACTGGTTCCCCACAAGGCTCCACCCACAGGGCCTGGATCTGTGTCCCCCACGGGTCTCTAGTGCAGATGGTCCCACCCCCGAGCCAGTGGACTGAAGCGTAACTTTGCTGCTGGATCGCAGCACTGAAATGAGACCCTCTGGCTCTTCACCTTGACCGGTCAGGTTCACCAGGATGTCTCAGCCCCACACGCAGCTCTCACCTGATCTCTGGTCCTCACTCTGCCCCCACTGCCTGACAGGCACCACTTACCAACACCAGGGGCAGCTGTGCTGCTTGCACATCAGGCCTGCAGTGAGCTCTCATTCTGCCCCAGGACCAGACCGCCTGGCTCGGCTTCTGTCATCTGTACCCACCTCGAAGAGATCAGTCCCTCTAGCTCACAGAGGTTAACTGGTGGCCGCAGACACCGGTCACCAATTAACCTTCCAGCCAGCATCAACAAGTCCTTCTCCAGCCGTGCCACACGCTGAAGCGGCCATGTGATGTGACCAGACGAGCGCCTACTCTGTAGTTCTTTAGCACATTCCTAAAGCCTCCTTAGCCAACCTCCTGATCTGGGAAAGGCTAACAATGTTGATACTTACCTTCATTTAGGAAATCTTTATCTCACCCAAGATCATAAAGAATTTCTCTTATGAACCAGGGATTTAGCTCAGTGGTTCCAGTGCCTGCCTTGCAAGTGCAAGATCCTAAGTTCAATCCCTAGTAACCACATACAACAATGCCAGGTGTGGAGACTCACAGCCACCAGCAATCAGAACCACATACCACAGTGCCAGGCCTGGTGGCTCACGGTGGTAATCCCAGCACTTGGGAGGCAGAGGCAGGAGGATTGCTGTGAGTTCGAGGTTTGCTTGGGCTACACAGTGAGCTCAGGGCCAGCCTGAACTACAAAGCGAGACCCAAACAACAAAAAAAGAATTTCATATATATATATATATAAAATATATAAAATATATATTAGAACTCATTTACATCTTCATTTTCTCATACCAGAGAAAAGATATAATATTTATACAACTGTGACCTATTTATTTCACTTATGATGTCCTGAAGGTACATCCATTTGAGTATGAACGACTCGATCTTATCATTTTTAATGGTAGCTTAATACTCCATCCTACAAAAGAACCACATGTTCTTTATCCAGTCTCCAGCTGATGGACATTCTGGTTGTTTCCAAGATTTGGCCATCACAGACTGAACTGTTATACAATATTTTTGTTAATGTTTGTGCAGTGTGCACATGTACGTTTCCCCCGTTCCTGTCTGGATGCTTTACTGAGACTCTTTGGTATTGGGGATCAAACTCAGGATCTTGTGCTTCCAAGGCAGATGTGGTACCAAAACTAAATCCCCGGCTCTGACACTTTTTCTTAGGTAATTTGATTACGATGTGCATTAGTGTTTTTTTTTTCAATTCTTTTTATTACCGATCTTTTTAAACATCTTAGTTTTTATGAAATCTTGAACATTTTCCAATTTCTGTTCAACTATTTTTTCTGTATTTCTCTGTTCTTCTGAAACTCAAATTACACATATATTAGACTGCTTCCTGCCCTCCATGAGTCATCACGCAGTCTGCCAATTCTTTTTATGGGCTTAATTTTAGTCTTATTGTTCTAACTTCAGTTCTCGGATCATTTCTCCATTGTCTAATCTATTAATCCTATCTAGTTGAGTTTTCATTTTTAAGTTTATGACTGCCATTCTAACTTTACATTTGCATAAATTCTACCTTTTTTTTTTTTTTTTTCTGAGACAGGATCTCGATTTCTAGTTCAGGCTGGCCCCGAACTCACTATATAGCCCAGGCTGGCCTCAAACTCAGCAATCCTCCTGCCTCTGCCTCCAAAGTGCTGGGATTATAGGCATGAGCCACCACTGTGGAATATGGTTATAGGGATCAAACTTGGAACCTTGTGCTTGCAAGGCAGACGCTGGAACCACTGAGCTAAATCCCCAGTACCAATCTTCAAATTCTTGAATGAAGTCAAAAAGGAAGTAGTACTCCCAAAGTCATTCCTAGAAGCAAGTGTTACTCTGATTCTAAAACCAAAGAAGGAAATGGCCAAGTAAAATTCATTCTAGGGATGTGAGGATAGTTCAACATGCACCAGTCAATAATTCTTATACACTACATAAACAGCAGCAAGGAAAAAATATCACATGATCATCTCAATAGATGCAGAAAAAGCATTTGACAAAATGCAGTATCCATTCATGATTTAAAAAAACAGAATAGGGCTGGGGATTTAGCACAGTGCTTCTGGTGCCGTACTTGCAAGCGCAAGGGCCCAGGTTTGATCCCTGGTAACCACAGACAACAATGCTGGGCCTGGTGACTCACATCCACCAGCAATCAGTACCACATACCACAGTGCCAGGCCTGGTGGCACACGCCTACAATCCCAGCACTCGGGAGACAGAGGCAAGAGAACTGGTGTGAGTTCTAGGCTTGCCTGGGCTACATAGTGAGCTCAGGGACAGCCTGATCTACAAAAAAAGCGAGACCCTGTCTAAAATAGAAAAGTAAACTAAAATAAAATAAAATAGATGTAGACGGTCTTTATCTCAATCTGATAAAAGCCATGTATGATAAACCACCAGACAACATCATACTACATAGAAAGAAGATGAACGCTTTCCTCTAAAATCAAAACAAGACAAGGATGCCCATTATCATCACTGTTGTTCAATACAGTTCTAGAAAGATTAGGCAGCGCAACTAGGCCAGAGAGAAAGTAAGAGGGGTATGAATAAGAAAGGAAGAAGTTAAATTATCATTATTTCCACATGACATGACCCTCGACACAGAAGATCCCCAAAATTTCACCAAAAGAAGTTTATAATTAATAAACAAATTCAATAGCAGGGCAGGATATAAAGTCAACATTAAAAAATCGGTAGTGGTCCTTACCCCAGGAAAGAAATTAGGGAAACAATACCTTTCACAAGGGCATCAAAATAAGTAAATAAATAAATACTGGGGAATTAATCTAACCAAGTTAAAGACCTCTACAATGAAAACTCTAGTTTTTGGAAAAAGGAGATGAAAGAAGACATCAGGAGACAGAAAGATGTCCCCTGTTCCTGGACAGGCAAAACCAATATACTAAAAAGGCCACACTTCCAAAACTGCTATACAGATTTAGTGCACTCCCAATTGAAATACTAATAGCATTCCTCACAGAACTAGAGAAAACAATCCTAAGATTCCTATGGAGCCAGAAGAGACGTAGCATAACAAAAGCACTCTAGGCAAAAAGGGCAAGGCAGGAGGCAACACAATCCCGGATTTGAAGTTGTACTACTGTCATAAAACACCATGATGCTAGCAAAAAAGTAATACCAGACCCAGATGCAAGTCGGAGCGGAGCAGAATAGAGGAATGCAGAAACAGCCCAGGCACGCCTGGCTGACTTATCTTTGACAAAGGGAAGAAATACTGTCACTGGAGGAAAGACAATCGCTAATAAATCACGCTGGGGAAACTGGCTGTCCCCATGCTGAAGACTGAACCCAGACCCAAATTTCTTACCATGCACTAAACTAAGATCAAAACTGATCCAAGATCCAAACATTAAAACAGAAATACTTAATCTGCTGGAAGAGAAAATAAGTAAACTATTGAAGACACAGGTTAAAGCAAAGTCTTTCTAAATGGAGGCTGGATTCCCAAGAAACTATGCCAAGAATCAGCAAATGTGATCACATCAACTTTGAAAGATTCCACTCAGCAAAGGAAACCACCAACAGAGTGCATAATGGGGAAAATCTTTGCTAGCTACTCCCCAAAGGACTAAAAATCTCTAACAGATAAAGAACTCAAAAAATTAAGCCCCCTCCCCAATTTAAAGATCCAATCAAAACTGGTCATGTGAAATGAACAGATACTTCTTAGATGAAGCCGTACAGATGTCAAGTAAATACGTGAAAGATGTGTGACATCAAAGGCCATTCACAAACCACAAATTAGAACATGGAGATTCCCTCTCACTGTAGAAAAAATTACTACCATCAAGAAAGCAACCAATAACAAATGCTGGTGAGGCTGTGGGGGAAAACAGAACCCTTCTTTATTATTGGGGAGAGTATAAACTGGTACAAACTAGTACAACTACTACAGAAATCAGCATGGAGATTCTTCTAAACACTAAAAATAGAAATTCCATTTGGGTCAATGATTGCCTTTCTGGGTATGTTCCCAAAATAGTTAAAGACATCATACCACAGTGATACACGCACACCATGTTTATAGCAGCACAATTCCTAAATGTTGGAAGCAGCCTATATACCCATCAATAAATGAAAGGATAAAGAACATGTGTTATTTATACACACTGAAGTACTAATCTCCCATCGAGGAGGATGAACTCGACTCAGTTGTAGGACAATGAACTGTACCTTGAGACCATAACATTAAGAGAAGTAAATCAAGCACGCATGTTAGGGCTGGGGATTTAGTTCAGTGGCATGGTGCCTGCCTCAAAAGTACAACATCCTGAGTTCAGTTTCCAGTACCAGAACAAACAAAAAACCCACACATAACATGGTTTATCTTATATGAGAAACCCAACATAAGGTCCAAAATACAAGACAGGTAAGAAAAAAGTTATTATAATCCAGCATGTATGATGAGGCTTGATTTATAATAACTGTCTACGTGCTTTGTTTTTTGACCTGTCAGTCTGGTGGTTAAATCTGTATGCATGATAGTTAACTTTATAGGGATTTACAAGATAAATAAATGATCTGATGTTGGGAAAAAATTTAAAAAACTGAGTAGAAGGAAAGGCAAAAAAAAAGAATGGAGACATGTGATGTACCAGCTCCTCACAGTGAATGTGATCATCCTGTACTGCAAATATTCACTAATCAGAATAATCCCAGCACTCAGGCTGAGGCAGGAGGAGTGCTGCAAATCTGAGGTCACCCTGGGCTACACTGAGTTCAAGACCAGCCTGAACTACATAGCAAGGCCCTGACTCTAAAATAAAATGAAGCAAAATAAAGTAAAAATAAAAATTTAGGGAAAAAGAAAAACTGCTTGTCTGAGGGTAACCAAAAACAACTATCAGGGAAAGAGCCACAGAAGGGGCTAGAGACCAGAAGCAGTCCCCAGGGTCACAGCCCGTGGCCTCAGACACTCCCGGAATGAGCTAATAATCTACTAGGCCCCTAAGTCTGATCAAGTTGGCAATCAAGATTAACCATCACCTTGCCTCACACAGCTGTTAACAGTCTCCCATTTGGGATCTCAAGTTACTTTCCAGAACTGTCATGTTATCACACATGCTCCCATCTCTGAAGTCTGGTTCTGCACACATTTCATATATGTTCCCCCTCTAGAGCGCCATTCCCAAGACACAGCCTCTCTCCCACTGCCACCCATCCAAGGCCTGACACCTCGGGCCATCAGCCCTGACTCCGCCCTGGAGCTTCTCCTCAGCACTCTCCAGTCTCTTCCCAGTGGCCCTCGAGGCAGGCTTGGAGACCCTTCTTCAGCCACCCGTGGTGAGCCCTGTCCTTAGATTAAGACAGGGAGTGGGAGGGGCCGGGGATGCAGCTCAGCAGCACAGGGCCTGCCTGGCAAGCGTGAGGTCCTGCGTTCGATCCCCCGTACCGAAAAAAGAAACGAGTGAAGTGGTTCCTCCCTCTCCAAGGTGGAAGTAAAAGCCATGATTCTATCCAGGGTGCCCATGTGAGTCTTTCCTCGGCAAAGTACAGTATGAAGGAGTCAGGTGCCATCTTCCCATCTTTCAGAGGGAAAAATGAGCCAGCCGACAGATTACGGCCATCACAGTCAGCCGAAGGAGGTTCCTGTGCAGATTCTCCCCTCAGTGTCTCAAGAGTCGGGGAGGGGGAACTCCAGCCTGCTTTCCTCCACAGAAAGCTAGAAGGGCAGGAGCGAGGGAGCAAGGCCCCGGAAGCCACCCAGCTGCTCGCCCAGGTCTGCGGCGGAGAGGACCCTGGCCCGGAGGTGAGCACCAGCAATCCCTGCAGCCTGCGCCATCCCCATCTTGCACCAGAAAGCTGCACAGTGCCTTGTGTTCGCTCGGAGCACAGGCACGAAGGCCACCTGCCCACTCTCCACCCGCGCCTCCCCACACGACCACACGCTGTCCGCCTCACACTCTGCCACCCTCTCCCTCCTGTACCCACTTCCCCCTCTACACATCCTCACAGCCCCTCAGCCGGCCTCCGCCTCGCTCCTTCAGCAAAGCCCAGACCAGAGCCTGCTGGCGTCCACCGGAGAGCCGCTGCCTTTGCCATCTCCTGTCTCAGACCCCTGCTCACCTCGCCAGGCTGGTGTCCTGCCAGCCACTGGCTCCACAGACCTGGGATGTCCGACGGTACGACCTCAGGCAAATTCTCTTCTGGGTCTTCTCCAGAAGGCTCAAGAATGTCCCCAGAGACCAGCTCTCACATCTCCTCGCCATCTCTCCTTGCAGAAACAGCAGGCGGGAGGGCGGCCAGCAGCAGAAACAAGATCCCCTGAGGTGCAAACACCAGCTCCTCCCTGCTTGTAAATCCCACCCAAGCAGAACGCTCTCCACTTCCCAGTGGGATACGGTTCTAGTTTTACATAGCTAGAGAGGAGCATGTAATAACAACTCCTCTTGCATTCGAGCGAGGCTTTACAGTTTACAGAGTGCTCTTGTACATTCTTTACCCCAGCCCAGTAAAAGCTGGCAGCACTGGCACAGAACAAACTCCTGTGCAGAGACTGAGGAAGAGCTCAAAGAGGATGAAGCCACTCAACCAGGAGCACAGAGCTTGTACAGGGTAGGTCCCGCCGAACAAGTGCAGTGATTTAGCAGCATTACTTGCTGTGTCCCATCCCCCACCACCCACCCCAAGGATGGAGGGGAAACTGAGGTCCAGCAAGATGGTTTGCCCAAGACGCTGACACCACAGAGGGGAGGAGTTTAAATTCAACATTAATTGGTTTCCTGACAAAACAGGCAAAATAAGAAATGCACAGGTCAGTCCCTGACAGGATGTGGGGCCTCACAGAGGCCCGCTGAGGTAGGAGGCTGAGGCCCCGGGCCCCGGCCTCTCTGCTGCCCCTCAGGCCCATGTTACATCAGACTAGATCCCTGAGTCTCAAGTGAGTCAACCACACTCGGGCGCAGAACCAACAGCAATGCAAGTGAAAGGGCCAGACCTCATTCTCAGCTGGGGCACCGCTGCCCACCTCTGCCGTCAGCCTGCCAGGCCACGCTGGCTCTGAGTCTCCTCCTCAAAGACTCCTTGCTGCTGCCTGTGAAGGAAGGCGGGAGACTGGCTGAGGAGCAGCCACAGGTGTGGACAACACACCAGGCCAGGAACTCAAGTGGGGCCCAGTGGCTGCCGGAGGACAGGTGACACTGTCCCCTTGAGTGGAAGACTACAGTGACATACAGGATGTGCCGATATTAACACTGATTTGCATACACTGAAATAATCTACCAGTGCTAAATATGCTTACATTCACATAAATATGCAAATACACAGAAAGCTCTCTGGAAGTGTCCCAACCAACACTTAGCAATGTTACCTATGGGAAGCAGAGTAGGGGAGACAGACTTTCATTTCATTCTTCATACTCCTGTAACAAGGACTTGCAAAATATGGAAGAATACAGACATCTGTAACTATCTTCAAAGGGGGCCCTAGCCAGGCATGGTGCACAAGCCTAACACCCCAGCACTCAGGAGGCTGCGGCTCTGGGCCTTTAGCTGGACTTGTGCGGGACCTCAGCCTCAGATCCAGGCTCTTGGCTGGATTCTATGGGTCTCTAGTGTGCAGTTAGATCTCTTGGACTCCTGGGTCTTTGACTTTTCGGGTGACTATTATAAAAATAATCCTATAAATAATGCATCCTGTAGTAAATCTATTCCTTTGCAAACTATGACTACAGCACACAAACCTGCACCTCAGAAAGGTGCCTAGGGTAATGCAGGACCGTGTCACTCAGGGCTCTGAAGAGTGAGGGGGGCTGGGCTGACAAGGAGGACGACCCCCTCCCGGGGAGAGCAGGCTGCTGAGGGGAAAGCAGAGGCAGATGTATACTGCTTCCTGTGCACACTGAGGATAAAGAACTGGTTCCACGAGGGACTGAATGAGCTCAACACAAGCAAACAGGAGCACAGGACAGCACTGACCTGCAGGACCCTGCTTGTGGCTCTGCGAGACTCCGCCTCCCGGTCCACACTGCAGACATTTCTCTCTGCTCCAGCTTAGGGAGCTTCCCAGAACCAGTCATGGTTAGTCCCAAACCTGCTGTGCCATTCTTTGGACATTATTGCCACATAAATGAATCAAACACAAATAAACCATGAATGCGATAACTGTTGTTTCTAAGAAAAGTGATTATTTTGGAAATGTGAGCATATCGAAGAAAATGCCATTGAAATAGAGATGAGCAAAACAACAGTAAAAACTAGGGCAAAAAATAAAGTCATATAAATCTAGTAGGACACTATACTCTGATATTTCCAACTGTGTGCGTGGGTGTTATTGCGAACTCAACCCAGATCCCTCACAAAGAGCTACATTCTCAGTACTTTTTCACTTTGTTTACTTTGAGAGAGAGTCTAAATTGCCAGGCTGGGTTCAAGCTCATGATCCTCCCAGAACGTGAGGATTACAGGCATGCACCCCCATGCCTAGCTTCTGAGTGACTTAATTCTCATTAGTTTTAAGGAAACTGAAAATTATGGACAACACATCCCAGCTGCAGAAGAAGGGCTGAGGGTTATCATCTGGGATCAGATGGCACATCCTTAATCTGAAAATCTGCAGTGCAAAGTCTCAGATATTCTGAGCACCGACATGATTCCATAGGTGGAAAATTCTACAATATTCAACTTTGTCTCATGCACAAAATTACTAAAAATATTGCACAGAATCACTTTCAGACTGTGTTCATAAAATGTATTATAAACCAGAGATGAAATTTGTGTTTAGACTTGGAATCACATCCCCCGGATACATTATATATATGCAAATAACCCCAAATCAGGAAAACCACAAAATCCAAAGGACTTCTGATCCCAAGCATTTCAGATATGGGATATGCAACATGTACTTACATGCAAAGGAAGGATTTCTCTTTGGCAAAAGCTTAACAAATGGCTGTACAACTACATGTTTTCAATTAAAGAAAGTGATCTAAAATACATACAAATATACATATGTACATATAATTTTGTGATTCATTTTACTGATATTTTATAAAATATACTAAATTTTATTCAGTAGACACACTCCATTTTAAGTGCACATTTTAACGGGTGTTCACGAATGTGCACTACTGACTACATTCCCAATCAAAATATAGACTATTAGCCGAGGACAGTGATCCGTGCCTGGGATCCTGGTTATGAAGGAAGTTGAGGCCGGAAGACTGTGAGTCTGAGACTAACCTAGGCAACACAGCCAAAATAAAAAATTAAACTTAAAATGCCTCAAAATAAATAAGGCATAGAGACGTGATTTAGTGGTACAGCACTAGCACGCACACGGGTTTGACAGAGGAGGGATGCGAAGAAAGGGAGAGAAAGAGAACGAGACATAGAGGGACGCAGAGACACTCACAGTCATTACCCAAAATGTTCCACTGCGACCCATCCCCGTCAACTCCCCTGCGGGTCTGAGAGGAACCGCAGCTCTCACGACTCCATGGTGGGGTCACCTGTCGACCATCTGTCCACCCCCTTGTTCTGGTTGTTGCTCCGTCCTCATGTACAGTGAAAGCCACTTTTTGGAAAGGGCGCTCTGCGCGCTGACAGGCAGCCACGTGATCGCCACCGTACTCATTTAACTTTTCGTATGAACCAGACGAGCACCTGTCTCACTCTCCTCAAAGGAGACGCCTGGCCGGGATTTAGCTCAAGTGGTACTGTGCCTACTTTGGGCCTGAGTTCGATTCCTAGTACCACAAAAAAGCCTTCAGGCTGCCCGTGGATCTGGAAGACCTGGCTTTGAGACCAGCGGTGCTGTGTTTCTCTTGAGCCTGGGCGCCATCTTTCCTTCGCGGTCCTCCCCGATTCTGTCAGCTATAAAGTGCCAATGACAAGTCTACGCACCTCCGAGACGGTGAGGCGCCATCATGCTGCAGGTGAGACGTATTTTACAAGTCTACGGAAACGCTACCCTTAAGCATCTTAGCAATCTTCAGACCAGCTCAGTTGTGGCAAAGGACAGTGCCCCAGTAGGGTCACAGAAGCAAAGTCCAGATGTGAGGGACACCACAGGGGGCACTCGGCACTGCGTGCAGGTGGACAGGGAGCCCCACGTCCTCTCTTCCCTGCATCCAATGCCAAGTCTCGTGAGTTGTGCTTCACCCTCCTGTGTGGGGAGGAGGGACCTCAAGGCGCAGGGACCAAAGGAGGCCGCCGCCGGGTCCCTGAGGAAGTCCCACCGCTCCACATTCAAGTGTGGTGCTCCAGGTTAACAACCAGACTGTCCCGACTCAGTCAGGCACCAGCTGGAGAGCTCAAGCGAGCTGACAGACGGGCACTACTCTGCCCCTGAAGCACTCCAGAGACCTTCTTTACTGCCACCCCACCACCTTCTCTTAGTCCTATAAGAACAGGGGAGAAAAAAATAATAACAACTGAGAGATCACTGCCCTAGAAGGGGAACAGGAAAATCTGCATCAAAAGCTTTCTTTGTCCTAAAAAAAAAAACCCGTGGCCCAGCTTTCAAATCTTTCTCTTTTGCTTTCTTTGCTCTCCTCTCCCCTCTCCCCACCGCCCCACAACTATGCTGCTTTTTCCTCCTAGTTAGCAGATGGGCTGACGGGAAGGCACAGCCAGGAGCAGCGTGGTGAGATCTGAAGTTTTGTTTTTCCTTAATTACTGTGGAGAAATGTCCAATAATTGTAAAGATGTGTATTTTAGGTTGTTTTGTTTACTGGACACATCTAGGAAACTTGAATGTGGGTGTGTATTAGAAAAAGGGATGAAGGGGGCCGGGGAGTTAGCTCAGTGGTTCCGGCGCCTGTCTCGCAAGCGCAAGCGCAAAGACCGGAGTTCGATCCCCATTAACCACATATCATACTGCACGTGGAGACTCACGCCCAGCAGCAAACAGTACCACATACCACAGTGCCGGGCGTGGTGGCTCACGCCTGTAATCCCAACACTCGGGAGGCAGAGGCAGGAGGACTGCTGTGATGTGAGTTGGAGGCTGAGCTCAGGGCCAGCCTGAACTACAAAGTGAGACCCTGTCTCAAAAAACCCAAAAAGAAAAAAATAAAAAAGGGATGAAGGTAGGACACCTTGTCAGGCACGGTATTATGAAGTGACAATACCACACAAGGAGGAATTAATACCTCCCTGACCCCACTGCCCTGTGCGGGAGGGTGGAAGCCCCACTTGGCATGATCGGGGTGCTGACTGTCAGGTCTGAACACAGTTTTGTCCTTTGAGGGGCTGTGAGTGTAGTTTAGTGGCACAATGCTTTCTCAGCCCATGTGAGGCCCTTGGATCAATCCCAGCCCTGCAAAAAAAGAAGAAACAGAACACCTTGTACGGAAATGTGATTATCAATGTATCGGCGCTGAGCGGCAGGAGGGCCTTTGGGTGCTGAGGTCGTGGAGAGGGGCTGCTGCCCTTCCTGCAGCAGTGGTTTCCTTCCCGGGAGCAGGCTGGCTGACAGACGCCTGTCTTCCCCTCCGTATGTGACCGCCCTCAGCTTCCTGACGGCGAGCGGAGCAGCACGAGGCCCTCATGGGAAGCAGACCAGGCACCCACCCGACGCAGGGGCTTCCCGGCCGCCAGAGCCACGGCACACAGCGTCTAGTCTGTGCAAATGACCCGGTCACAAGTGTCCCGTTCCAACACCAACGAGCAAACTAAGACAGTTAGGAGCCTTGCGCTACCTGTCATCTCGGAAGAATGTGGCCCTGGGGACAAATCCTTCAGGGCCTGAGCCCAGTGCAGGAAAAATCGGCCCTCAAGGGCAGCCAGGACCCACCCAGAGCCAGTGATGATGCCAGGCAGGGCACACGCAGCCTTACACTGCCAGGTCTGACCCAGCTGGCACAAACTCCACTTCAGGGGACCGGTCTTGAGGCGACATGTGACCAACAAACCACAACTGCAAAATCTTGCGAAAGTTCAAATCTGGACCGCTCACGCTGGGCCTTGGACTGGAGAAGCAGAGAGGAGCCCTTCCGAGGCACGTCATTTACTCTGTTTACAAGAAAGTGTCTTGAGAGAGGAGGAGAAGAGGAGAGGAACAGTGTCTTTTCCACTCAATGTGAATTTCTTCGGAATGACAAAGAGGAATTTCGCTTGAAGATATGGCTGACAACACAGAAGGCAGGAAGAGATCCTGGATATAGAATGGCCAGGAGGGGAAAGGAAAGAATGACAGGCCTGCTAACATCGTAAGTAACACGAATACGGAAAAAAGAGTAAAATGATAGGTACAATTAATAAATCCAGAGTAACCAAATACCATCCAGAAAAAGATCGTCCCACTTGGCCATCATTATACGGAATTTTACGGTCTGAAATATTCTTAATTTTTTCACAATGCCAAAAATAATGAATGAACTTGGTCTGATCCA